>JAJJWW010003548.1:0-15072 GCA_023531295.1 Papaver armeniacum | reverse complement strand
AATTATGCGGCGACATCTTGTAAAGATAAAGCCATTAATAAGTGTTGGATACTCCCTCACTTAATTCACCAAGAATGGAGCATGTGGCAGCAATCCCATTAAGCCAATACATGAAATTCCTCAGTTGGAGCATGTGGCAACAATCCCATCACATGAATTTCTAATCAGCCTTATTCCAGTACTCATTATCGGTGTGGCATGGCAGTAGGTGTTACTCTTACAGAGTAACACGAACCTCCAACTATAATGAAACCATGTACGAAATACCCGTACGGGGCGACTCTCGGTGTGTTATACTGGCGATTGAGCCCCTCGGTGTGTTATACTAGCCCGATTGAGCATCCGGATTATTGGTATCGGCACTAGTGGAAATCAATGCCGGTTTCGCGACCGACAAAGCAAGTCATTTAACTCGTATCTATGACTTGCTTTGTCGGTCAAAAGTCATTGTTTGAGCGTCTTTTTCAACTATGACGTGTCTTTGGGGTAAATTGAAAATCTTATATCAGCGACCCGATTTTAACGGTCAAAAATTTATATTGTCTTCCGTCGATCATAGATATAAATCTTAATATAAAAAAAAAAGATTGATTGATTTGTGGCAGCTGTGAGATAAAACAAGCGAGAAATGAAACTCAAATGAAAACCAAATTCAAATCAAATAAAAATGAGAATCAAATTAAACTTGCACACAAATTAGTACAAACTCAAGCCAAATAATTCAATCAAATTTAATCAAATCATATGTTCAAATGATCTTTTCATTTACGATTCATTGTGTTGAATTTTACACATAAAATGATTTAAATCCTGAGTTCAGTATGGCTAATTAGTTGCAAGCTTAAAGTCCAAGTGCAACTAAGCAGCCAAAACCATAATGAGACAAGTAAACAACACACTAGAAGTACACGGGGATCTAAATAAAAGCTATTGGATAATCATCTGAATTATGATCTTCAACATCTCCCCTCCCATCAAACAATTTCACCACCAGAACAGGTTCCAAACCTAAACATCTGAAAAAAAGAAACAACGAAATCAAGTAAGGCCTTTGAATCATAGTGAAAGAAAATAGAGAGTGTTCATAAGAAACTACTTAAAATCAAAAAGCAGTATGCCATACTATATGTACATGACAACTTTCATATTACAAAAATCGAACTAAGATAAGACGGCATTCAACCACTTAGCTTGTCCAACAAAAGAAGTCTCAAACCACATTGGTTAGCACACTCAATTATACACACAATATATAAAAGGCTGGATGTAACAAAGTACATGCATTAGTTGGTGCATAGGAGCAGTATGAAATTAAGTTGTTAGGACAAACCATCTTTAAAATGCATTATACTACGGTAATACTAATATTGTACCTACACCCCATAACAAAATAAGACAAGTTAAGGAACCATATGTATATCATTATTATAGAAAACTATGGATGCAAAAGAGAACTCAGTCTAGAGTAGCAAGACTAATTATGGTCTAAAAGACTTAAAGATATCACCAGGTGCAGTACCAACTACAAAGATGAACTGCCTGAACATATTAAAACAATTATATGGTGTATACTTTGATTTGAACATGTTATTATAGCTTTATCCATCTTGATGTTAACAAAAGTGAGCCTTCCTTTCCTTAAAGATAGAGGGTGCATCGATCGGTATTTGTAATAGTTATTTGTATAGTCATGGTCGCGAGCCATGTTTGAGGATCTGTTGCTATCATAAGTTCAACTAATCAAAAGCTGACCAGTATACTTGATGATGCTACCAATGGTAAATATCACGGAAAACATCACTACATAACATTATCAAGATCTAAGTTTACCTTTAGTGCACTAAAGATATAGTATCTGTAGTTTTTGTAGATTTCCAACATCAAGAAGAGCACGAAGGACCTTCACACATCAGGGTTCCAACGGACGGTCTTCACTAAAAGCCTACAAGCTACAAGTGATAACTGTCACTTGGTAGGCCCGAAAAGATGTATAAATTTACCTACTTACTTATAACCGCAAGTGCACGTGTCGTGATGAAGACAGGCACGTACTTGTCGATCCACGAGAGACTTGTGGTGCTCTAGTGATCTAAGGCTTTGCTAAAGCCGAGTTAAGTGATAACAGATGGTTTTCGGGATATTTTGTCTTGAAACGGGCCGAAATGTAGTGACAATGATCCTAAACTAAGGAAGCGGTGATAGAATGGTGGTACTAGGGTCTTTGAATCCACCTTAACCTACACTATGTTCTCATTTCACAATATTCTTCTTGTCTTTATGACAAATGGAGGAGAGGTGTCAACTGCGCTCATGTCTAAGATGTTTCTCCACTTGATAAATTTGATCACAAGTATTTCACCCTAAGTATTAGCCCCATCCGACTAAAGTACAATTAATACGAGGCTAAACAATAGTCCAATTAAGCTCAAGTTGCAGCATAATCAACTCGAGAGGGTGTTCTAACTACAAGTGCATCCATGGCGTTGGTATGCACTTTGTGAGAGCCTAAGGGTTGATAAGCTAAGATCAAATTTCATCTTGAAAATAGTTAAGCATTCAAGAAATCATATGGAGTATGAAACACAAAGTGAGAGGTTAGGGTTTCATCTCAAACCCTAGCAACTAAATTAAAATAACAAAGAACAAATTTAACTCTAATTGATGACCGGCTAAATCCAAAGCGTGTCTAAAATCATCATCCACACTTCTATTTATACATCCCAAGCAAACCCAAATATCCTAAAACCCTAAATCAATTAAAAATAAAAATTAAATGAAAAATAAATCGAACCCATACTCTATTCGGCTCACAAATCGTTCTTCCCTTGTCTAATCATGCTTCAAGAACTCCATGCGTCGGTTGTGGCTAACCCTAGCTCTAGCTTTTTCTAAATTAGCTTCTAGGGTTGATAGAGGCTAAGAAAGAAAAAAACTAGTGCTAGGGAAGTAGAGCAGGTAGCGGTGGTGTGGTTGTGTGTCGGGAGATGGTGGTGGTGAGGGTTCTTTGGTCGGGTGAAGGGTACGGAGGTGGTGTCGGTGAGATGGTGGAGGAGATGGAGGTGGAGCGGCTCTGCGAGAGGGTTGTGAGAGTGACGAGAGAAAGAGAAGAGAAATGAGTTTAGGGTTAGGCTTAGGGGCTTATATAGGGGCTATGGTGTTGAGCGGGTACATCGAAGATCGATGGGAGCATTGCTGACCGCGTAGGATGAAGGCGAAGAGATCCGAGGCGGTCGAGGTTGGTAGCCGGTTTTGGAGTGATCTCGTGTTGCACGGGATCATCGAGATATAGATGTATAGCGATGGAGCGGCCGTTGGATGTAGCCGAGGGCGAGATCTTGACGGCTCGAGTGAGCGGGCTCGGATCCGGGTCGTGGGTAGCTCTAGCCCATGTCTTCCTTGTTGGGTTGCAAGGCGATTCGCGCGGGCTTTGGCTATCTGCTCCATAGATGCTCGACTCAATTCTTCGCTCCTTGGCTCCTCAGATTCTCCGAGCTTTATTTATTACCTAAAAACACAAAATTAATTAATACAAATATTTATTCTTGAAAACAAAGAAAATACGAGAATATGGAATAATATATGATTTATAGCGCAAAAGATGAGTAAAATGCCAATAAAAAGGTGTATAAATATGCACTATTTGGCACTCATCAAATACCCCCAAACACAGATTTTACTTGTCCTCAAGTGAAACAAAAATGAAGAAATCCTAACTATACCCCTGTCGTGAGGTCTCTCGAATGCATTTAGCGTATGCACTAAGCCTTTAAACCCCTAGGTGTCCTAGTGGACGAGTTGTAGTCTCGTGAGGGTTTACAAGAGGTGTACCCACAAAACCTTCTCCAACTTGAGAGTGTAAAAGAGTCTCAAGCATCCAAGAAGCTATGAGGACATAGAGTTTACGCATGCTAGTAACGAAGTTAGAACTATCGAAGAACGCATTCTCATCCTTAAGTCTTGTGAGGCGAGAAAGTAACCATACCATATGAAAGAATTCGGATTCGATTGTGATCATAAGTCTCAACCGCCTCACCATTAGGGTTTTATGATAATTGCACTCAAAAAGATCGCTTTTAGTCTCATGTGTGCGAGGCGGAATAAAGAGAAATCACGCACACGTTGTGGTAAGAAGGATAACCTTAGAAATAAAATCTGGAGACTCCACGAGGTGTGGACAAAAAGAATCTTTTTCGATGATCTCTAAGAAGGGAAAATCAACCATTAGTAAGGGTGGGAGTACTCACTCACTTCTCACCCGATCGGCAATTAATATCACTCTCTCATAAGAAACCATAGAAACGTCTTCAATCTTCTGGTCTTGGTCTTCAAATGTTGATAGCGAACTTCTAAACTTCACAAAACTTGACAATTTTTAACTTTTCTACTCAAATTCCTTGTTGTTTGGATTTTTCTTTTTAAACTCTTCTTTACCATGGTGGTAGCAAAAATAAGAAGGTAAACTACAATTATTTTTTTTTTTTTTTTTTTTTTTTGATTTTTTTTTTTTTTTTTTTGATTTTTTTTTTTTTTTTTTTTTTATCATAAGTGAAAATTAAAATACAAATACAAATAATGAAACAACTAACTCCATGGACAAGGACTTTATCACTCAATTTTTCCACAACTTGTATTGTCTTGATTTTATAAATTTTATTAATTCTCATCCTATTTTCTTTTCTTTTACGCACATAAACCTTGGACTATATCAATTTTTCTTTTAATATTCGATTACTGCTCAGGTTCTTGTGATGATGTGTTTTTATGGGTCTTGGCGATTGAGAGAGAGAATGATGCTAACTACAAATCGGTATTTAGAAGTAGTTTTCTTCTTTAGACGTCACCCTCATGATTGACAAAAACTAGCACTCAAGAGATCAAAAGTAGTGCTGAAAATGGTGCGAGTTGGGTAGCTCACCATTCCTACCCTAATTTACGTAAGGTGACACACACTCTAACGACTTTTCTAGAAAGTTGCAAAAAATTGAAGGTTGGTGCCTCACTTGATGTAAAATGGGTAGTCTCCACTATGGGTGATCACAATTCTACTACCGATATCTAAAGGCACCTAATTCGCCCTCCCAGTATGGTTAAATCCAACTTTAACGCTCTAATCAACTAAGGAACCGATTGCGTTCTCCCGGCACTTCCAAGTTACTGTTGTTTCAGTCGGGAATCTCTATGTAAACATAGCTAAAAGCATGCTAGTGACTCTAAAATCTCTAAAAGTTGGAGGTTTTTTTTTTACAAAAAGAGTTTTTGAAATTTTTTTTTTTTTTTTTTTTTTTTTTTTTTTTTGAAATAAAAAGGTAAAATAAAAGACTAAAAACTCTAAATGCAAATGCACCCCCAAACCTAAATCAAACATTGTCCTCAATGTGTCACGGATAGGAAAAATTTAAACAGTCACGTACCACGAGAACTATGCTGATAAGATAAAAGGGAAGAGATTACCGGAATGTCGGCGGGAGCAAGGTTGAGCTTCGTTAGTCAAGGCAAAATCCAACATTCTCAGTGGAGATCATATCAGATTAGCACAATATAAGCGCATGAAGACTCAACCAATTCAAGAAAAGAAAAATTTAACAAGTCCTAAAAAAAAATTTTACTAACAATCTAAAAGTTGCGGGTCAACCCAATAGAAAATATGTACATAGAACATGAAAATGGGCGTTGGTTTATGTGGGAATTTGGTTTATTGGGCTTTGGATTGTTTGGGATTTGGTTTGTGTGGGAATTTGGTTTGTTTGGGAAAGTTTGGTTTGTTTGGGATTTTGGTGTTTGAAGCCCAAAATTTTGAATCTGCACAGACCAGAGTATGCACGGCCCGGTTGGGTTGAGTTAAGTGGGCTAGGCGTGTGTAGAGCCCAGTTGTGTCCGAGTGGGTGTGGACGGCCCGCCCGGTGTGAGTTGGGCTCGGTTTGGTATAGGCCCAAGTGGTTTGTTTTAGACAGCCCATGGTATGGTTTTGAGCGAGCCCATGTGATGTTAAACGACCCAACGGTGTGGGTTACGTTGATGTGGGCTTAGCTATTTGCACAGCCCAGCAGTGTGGCTTCAGGGTGTGTGTAGTTGCAGCAGAGCTCAGAGAGTTTTGGCAATTAGTAGCCCAGGTGACAGTTTGATATACAGAATTCAGTGAGTTACAAATCACAAAACTAACACCCCACTTCTCAAAGCTAAGCACAGAAGTGTCAAGTTATATGAGTGCTGGCAGGGTTGAGCACAAGCTGTACACAGCACAGCTTAGCTTATTTTGGTTACAGGTTTTCAGAGCATGCAAATGGTGCAAGGGTGATGGCTCAACAAGCTCGGTTGAGCCGGGGTTTGATCTAGCATTAGTTCGGGGAGCATACAAGCACGGACAGATGCGGCTCAAAGTCAAGGTGCACTTACGGGGTCTGTGGAATTGAGCACGGCTCGAGGTATGCTCGAGCTATGCTCGGGTGTATATGGTAGATTAATCATTGGTTCATCCAAAATTCCATGCATAGAACACACAAAAATACCCGATTCACAAATTATGCCCAAATTTCGAGATATTGCGGCTGAGTAAGGCTCAAAGAAAGTGGTGACTTATCATGCACGGGCACCAGGGTGATGGTTTATCGGGTTATCACGGGGCGACGGAGTCAACAGGATTTGCAAATCTTCACGAGATGGCTCTCAACTTGTAGCCGAGGGCTAGCAAGGGAGCAGGGCATACAAATATCAATCTCGGCAAGTTGGCATAACAAATTGGCCGGTTTACATATCACGGAATGATTATGCATAGCCTAGGAAAGCAAAACTATTGAGTGATTTCTTTGCATATCTTTGGATTTGTGTGTGAAAATAAGCTAGCTAATAACACAAAGATCCGCTTGACACTCACTCAAACATCACAGGAGGTTACACATTTCAGAGTGATTCACAAAAATTGCGCAAATTGATGCTAACACGGTTTGAAGATCAAGCACATGGTCGAGGGTTATGCTCGGGTTTGCAGCAATAACCGCTTGGTTTTCCAAGTTGTGGCTCAAACTTGTAACTTCAACTCACAAATGAGGTCTCACATTCATATATAATCTTGCTCAGCACAAAATTGCGGTGATGCAAAAGAATGTTAACTCAAACTTGCAGCTTGGAGGGCTAGCAAGGGAGCGAGGGCAATGCCGGGCTTGGGACAGAGCATACCGGCACAGTTTTCGGTGTAAGCACTACCTAGCAAGAATCTTATCATGCATCCGGGGACCAGGTCGATGGCTTAGCAAGTCAACGGGGTTTCACGAGAGTCACACCAAATAAGCAAACTAAGCACACCACTCGGATGCAAGTGTCACGGGGTTATGCCAAGTACCGAGCTAACAATTTGTAGCTCACACTCACAGTGCGGAGAGGCTGGAGTTGGATACGGGGGCAAGTCTAGGCTAGGTTTTGAAGCACGAGAACCACATCGGGGGATATCACGGATCATTCACGAGACTAGATTCGAGCTTCATATAAGCACAAAAAATCATGGTATTACACTAGTCGGGTGAGATTCATTTGCACACTTCACACTTATTCACGGGGCAATACACGACTAACCTCAAATCCTGAGCTTTTCTTGGATTGGCTCGGCCTTCCACTTGCACTGTTGGCTCAAAGCAAATTTCAGTCCTCGGGGAAGTACGGATGAAGCAAAGGAGCTATAGTGCTACAAATGCGAGCTTAGCACTCGAGCTCGGGGGCTATTCTACGGGACTAAGCACGGCTCAATGTCAAAATGCAAATGCACGAGAACAATACGGGCTATGTTTGAACAAAATGCAAATGCAAGTGAACAGAATGGTTGAAATTAAAGGCTACATTACAATGCTACATGACTAAGCTATGAATGCGGGTTATGAGATTGACACTAATAATCAAATTACAGACTAAACAAAGATTAATCGACTTAAACTAGAATGCAAGCTAGTATATACAAACTTAATGCTAAAAATCGAGTAAAATGAATATGTAACACAAGTTATGCAAAGCTACCGCTACAAAGGTTAAAACAAGGTACAAATTACTGAGATGGCTATCAATTTTAAACTAAGTTACACTAAAACATGACTAAAACAAAGAATGCAAAGCGAATATATACGAGATAGATGAAAACTCGGTGAAATAAGCCAAAATCAACGGGGCACACGCCAAGTCCCAACGGCGCCAAAAATCAGCAAGGCAGCGGCGCCAAAAACTTGGTAGGCCCAAAAAAGATGTAAATTTCGGCCTACGGTTATACCGCAAGTGCACGGTGTCGTGATGTAGCCTTTGGGCACGTACGAAGTCGATCCACGAGAGACTTGTGGTGCTCTTAGTGATCTAAGGCTTTGCTAAACTGAGTTCTAAGTGATAATGTAGATGGTTTTGCGAGATATTTTGTGCTTAAAACGGCTGAAATGTAGTGACAATGATCCTAAACTAAGGAAAGCAAATAGAATGGTGGTACTAGGGTCTTTGAATCCACCTAACCTACACTATGTTCTCACTCACAATATTCTTCTTGTCTTTATGACAAATGGAGGAGGTGTCAACCCACCACTATGTCTAAGATGTTTCTCCACTTGATAAATTTGATCATCGGCTAAGTATTCACCCTAAGTATTAACCAATCTACTAAAGCACAATTAATCTGAGGCTAAACAATAGTCAATTAAGCTCAAGTTGCGGCATAATCAACTCGGAGGTGTTCTAACTACAATGGATCCATGGCGTTGGTATGCCTTTGTGAGAAAAGAAGGGTTGATAAGCTAAGATCAAATTTCATCTTGAAAATAGTTAAGCATTCAATCATATGGAGTATGAAACACACGGAGGTTAGGGTTTCATCTCAAACCTAGCAACTAAATTAAAATAACAAAGAACAAATTTAACTCTAATTGAACTACAATTGGCTAATCCAGGCGTGTCTAAAATCATCATCCCACACTTCTATTTATACATCTGATCAAACCCCAAAACGACAAACCCTAAATCAATTAAAAATAAAAATTAAATGAAAAATAATCGAACCCATACTCTATTAAAACACTGAATCTTCCCTCTTGTCTAATCATACTCAAGCTCCATGCGTCGGTTGTGACTAACCCTAGCTCTAGCTTTTTAAATTAGCTTCTAGGGTTGATAGAGGCTAAGAAAGAAAAAACTAGTGCTAGGAAGTAGAAGCGGGTAGCGGTGGTGTGGTTGTGTGTCGGGAGATGGTGGTGGTGAGGGTTCTTTGGTCGGAGTGAAGGACGGAGGTGGTGTCGAAGGAGATGGTGGAGGAGATGGAGGTGGAGCGGCTCTGCGGTTGTTAAAGAGAAAGTGACGGGAGAGGAGAAGAAAAATGAGTTTAGGGTTAGGCTTAGGGGCTTATATAGGGGCTATGGTGTTGAGCGGGTACATCGAAGATCGATGGGAGCAGCTGCACCGAGCGTAGGATGAAGGAAGAGATGCGAACGGTCGAGGTTGGTAGCGGTTTTGGAGTGATCTCGTGTTGCACGGATCATCGAGATATAGATGTATAGATGGAGCGACCGTTGGATGTAGCCAGGGCGAGATCTTGACGGCCGAGTGAGCGGAGCTCGGATCGGGTCGTGGGTAGCTCTAGCCCATGTCTTCCTTGTTGGGTTGCAATCGGATTCGCGCGGAGCTTTGGCTATCCTGCTCCATAGATGCTCGACTCCAATTCTTCGCTCCTTGGCTCCTCAGATTCTCAGGAGCTTTATTTATTACCTAAAAACACAAAATTAATTAATACAAATATTTATTCTTGAAAACAAGGAAAATACAGAATATGGAATAATATATGATTTATAAGCGCAAAAGATGAGTAAAATGCCAATAAAAAGGTGTATAAATATGCACTATTTGGCACTCATCATCACTGAAATATTTCTTCTGCTCAGATTTAACCACATTATAGAAAACAAAAGTAGAACAATGCTTACCTCAATATTGCCTTCATACTCTCCATTTATCTCAACCTTTTTAAGAAAAAGCAAAAAGAGAGGCCGATAATCCAAACTCTAATGCACGAACTCAGAGCCTCAATTCTCCTTACTCCTGAAGCAAAGAAGAAATGAAATGGATTATTAGAATCTTGCCTTTAAGACAACTTCACACCACCTCCGAAATCTTAGCAACTCCGATTCATAGATGGTAAACACATCATAACACAAGTAATAGATATACAAAGGATGCATAGGCGCCAGACAATATCAAAAGTTTTCATCATCCTAATGGAAAAACATATTGTTTGATAAGGCAAAACTCACGGTTTAGAAATTTCTGTAATGTCAAATCGAGGGTCAAGATCCTTCCCAATGCCATCCAATCTGTGAGGTTGGAAATTAATTTAAAGAATCATGCTCAGAAATTATACTATATAACAGCTAGATATGTTAGTTAAGGGCTGTACCACAAATGCTCGGACGAAAAATGTGAAGGTGGCGAGGGAATGCGAAAAGGTCAAGTCGGCGGCAATAGACAACAAATCTTCTCCACAAGAAGCAGAGATAATAACAATGTTGAGAAATAGCGGTACACTCGAGATTTAAGTACTAAAGATTTCTACCACACGACAAGTAGAATGTTAAAACCCACTATTGAAGTATTCAAATTCAAGCTTAGTCATCAAAATGAACTCATACTCTAACCCTAAGCATATATGTCAATTAACACATGACAAATGTTTTGTAAATGAAGCTAATAGGGTATCACATTTAGACTTCACTATTGATAGTTCCCACTTGAGCATAACAAACAAATTGTGAGAAACATGATGCGATCGAATCGGTTGTGATTCTTTAAATCTTATGTTTTTAGACACCGTTAGAATTAGATTTATGTTCTAACTTACAAGTTACTCCCTACATACAGGCAAATCCCAAAGAAGAGAAACATAATAAGAATGAAAGAAAAAAAGATATATCATGATTTTGAAAACAGTGGATAAGGATGGGCAAGACACTAATCTTTATAATCAATATGCAAAAATAGAAGCCTACAAGAAAAGCTCGGCTCACTGCGCAAAGAGATGGAAATATAGTTAATGATAAAGATAACTCTTTGAGATTATATAAAGTAAGAGATGGAGATATAGTTAAGGATGAGATACACTCCTTAACTTTGACAAGAATTCCAACATATTGATGACACCAAGGATGTTCGGATGTTCTTCTAATAATTGGATCATTGAAATCCAACTATCTTGACACAAGCATTTAGTGGGCATTCACAAAACTGAATATTATCTGCAGAATTTATCACACACACTAAATCTCAAAGCCTTTTCTAATGCCCTAAAGGCCACAGTCATTTGTTTAGTCAGGATAGTCTATCACTATAGACACCTCTTAAGCGTTCCAGCTGTCATTATTGCAACATTAAATATGACATGAAAGATAGCAAAACAAAATAACATTGTATATGCAACCTTCAGGACAACACATTGTGGCGATCTAGTTACGGTAGAATGTCAGCGGTAAGGAAATAAAACTTGGAGACATCAACTCATTTTGGATGGAATATTGAAACTTACTTTGTACGCTCATAGATGTTAGATTATTTTACTTGACCTTCTTATTTGCTCTGCAAAAAAGACAAAGGGAAGCTAAGTATTGCAACAACATACATGCCCCTCTGACGAGACTAGTTGAGTGCGCGTTGTTACCTTGTCAAATCATTACATCAACAATTACAACATAAGTAGTCCAATCTCCAACTTCTCGATCTTGAAGCTCATCCAACTCTCTACAAATGAGAGAAGTGTTAAGATAAAAAAGAAACAAACCCAAAATAAAAAGAACCAAATGTATGCATCTTCCCTTGAACATCGAACATCTTTAGTTTATAGCACCATCATTGGTAATTATCACATCGTCGATACCATTGACAAGGATAGCTACAAGTTTCAGCATGATATTGTTCAGTTATTTCTGCAAACAAAAATCTATGAAACCAGCAAAGTAATAGATGCACAAAAACTTTTAATGTTATGGCCCCAAACGTTTAGCATGAAAATGCCATCTTTAAGATAATAGTTAACATAGACAATATAAGAGCATAGTAAACAAACCATAAAGAACGAGTTGGACAAACCTTGAGTCTCTGTTTGTTTCATTGCTCAAACTTGAAGACACCATCGATCCAGTTATTGTAAATATGTGATGAACTTTGCAATGACCACATAAAGTTATCGGGGGAAATTGTGAAGCTAAATCAACCTACTATTACTAGCCTAGTAGCTATCTGTATCTAACAAACAAAAATAAACAAGGAAACTTAAGAAACATGACATAATATATCTATTGATAGTTATCACCCAAGGATCTTCTGGGATGAGAACTTAACAAATTGATGAGTGTATCTCGTGCCCCTCTATGTGGCATTTGATGGTGAGGTTTTCCACTTGCAGATCAACCTCATCCAAATGATGTACACCACCTATGCCCTCAATTAGGCCAGCCTATCTACAAAAAGAAAAAAATGTTTTAGTTGGTCGGAAATGTAATAGATTTCATGAAAAACAAAATTGCGTTATGTCCTCATTAGTTAACATCTTAAGAACAAAAACTAAAGGAGTTTTCTGGATAATTACTCACTTCCTTTGTGAACCCCATCTCTGTCGGGTATAACTGATACAGAGCACGGTTCAAAGATTCAGTGGGACTTATTTACAGATTTAAGTCACAATGGTGTCTTGAGATTGGAAAAATGGATGCGAGTTAACATAAGGAGAAATTAAAGATGTTAAGGCAATAGTATTACCTCCCACTTGTCTGAAAGTAGTAATCTCTTTGCCATCTGACAACAAAACCTTTAAACCACAAGAAGATTACTTCAGAATAAGTCTAACACATTAGTTAAAATCTTATAATTATAATGAACAATAAATAATATGAAGAGTGCTATTTGGAAACATACATCCACTTTAAATTCGAGGCTACCATGGGGTCTAGAATCCTCTCCATAACACATTAGTTAAACCTCTTCCAAGCATATTAGCATATACTAAAAAAAAAAAATTTAATGCAATAAGTGAAATTGGTTATACGCATTCACATGCCAGCACATGACCAAATCGATTCTCAATGACTAGTTAAGATGTTCTAACTACCATCCTTAAATGGTACCCAATATCTTCATCCCTTTTAGATGACATTGAAGTCTCTTACTACAAATGACAGCATTGAATTTATGATATAAACCCTTGAAAAAAAACGGCAATTAGAAGAAGAAGATAAAGTTGATTGAGAGAAAATAGATAGGATGAAAGGACTTATGATAAATAAGTGATGGGCATGTCCAATTCCTTGAAGACTTAAACTCCATACCTACAACAGGTGATATTAATCATTAGTTGTTCTAATAGACCTATCATCAAAACAATAACAACATTCAAATAACATCTTGTTGAAACATGTCTGGGTTACTCTATAAATCAATTTTCCAAAACCCTTAGGAATCATCCATGCTAGTAAGAACTAAAAGTCTTCACATGAAAATTAAACTTATTTGAATTTATTTGAAATCCTTTAAGCTTGGCTAGCGATAATCACACCAAACATCAAAAATAAGGAAAATTAACAAAACTAAAGAAGAAACTCGAGATTTTTAGGATTCAGAAAAATACTAAATCAGAAAGTGAAATAAAAGAAACCCAACCCAATGAATTTCAATACAAAATCAAAACAAAAATCAATTAAAAATTGAGAAAATGGGTCATTTGTCCAAAAAAATTTAAAACACGGTTCAAATGGACGAGTAAAAAAAAGTACGGGTGAAATAGCCAAAAAAATAGCAAGGATGGCTTTGGTTTCATCACAAACTATCTTAAAAATAACAGGATGAAAGCTGGTTATCGTAAAATAAAATAAAAAATAAGAAAAATATTTGAAAATGGACGGGATGATGGTTACATCCACACACATTTTAAATTTTTGTCCATTTAAACCAGTATCTTTTTAATTTTGACTGTTGCAGTTATCAAAACCTAAGTGTCTTTTTCACCCGAGAATTGTTGATTTTGGTCTTTGCACCAATTTTGTATTAAAATTCTCTGAACACAATTTAAAACTACTAGCAGAACCCACTAAATCAAACCCCAAAATTAGAACCCTAATTTTATTTCAATCTGACAGAAGTTGTATAAAAATAAACTCTCTAAGCAAAATAAAAGAAGATAGGTTAGTAATAACCTTAGCAGCAAAGATAGAAAATAGAAAATGGTTGAAAAGAATGGATTTCTTAAATCTTTGCTTAAGTACGTGGTTAGAGGTTTAGAATAGGTTTTATTGGAGAGAGCTTGGTGATTTTGTGGAGAGATGAAGACGATGGAGAAAGGGGTTGGGATTAAGAGCAATAATTTAAAAGTGATTCCATACAAGTGTTTTCGGTTCGGGTTTGGGTGTGGTGGAGAAGAAGATGGAAGATTAGAGCGGAAAGTGGTGAGAGAAATAATGGTAGAGTGGATTTGGTTTAGATCGATGATAAGGATAGGAGGACCTCCACGGAAAATGGGTCCCACTGAAAAGGCTAGCTCATCGGTCGCAAGATCGGTTCAGAAGAATAGGATAAAATGGTAAATATTATACGACCCGTTTTGGCAGCTTAATCTAAACCAGACAGTCTTGGCCGAGTTAAGTCTATTATTTGTTTATGAGAGTCGTGGACGTGGGTTGAAAACCCCATTTTCCACTAGTGCGATCTGATATGATCGCAGGTCATCCGACTCCATAAGCATGATTGGATGACCCAGATCAATTTCATCACCCCCAAGCGGTATGGAATATCCCGCTGCCAGAACCAATGCGGAACCGCACGATGCGGCCATTAGCTCTAACTTGCCAAAAAGCGTTCATACGCAAGCATTATGGGCGGAAGCCTAAATTAGGGTTTGCGGCATATTACATGTGTCGCAAAGCGGCCTCAACCATCCATCTTGCAATGGTATAGATGGAGGGTGTATATGTAGATTCAAAGGGCCCCGAGGCATGTCCAGCACGATCACGTGGGCACTTCACACACTTGACCAATCGGTCAAGACCAACCATGTTTAGGTCGTGACAAAATCGCCGCCCAAAC
>JAJJWW010003547.1:0-29970 GCA_023531295.1 Papaver armeniacum | reverse complement strand
ATTACATAAATTAGGCTGACATAGCTACTGTTATAAACGTGTAATTATGTTAAGAATATCTAGGGTAAATCCCATTTATTACTGGGATGCCCTTGTGTCTAGCCCTATAAATAGAGGCTCTAATGTTTGTCTATTGTATTGATAAATAGAATTTCTCCCTTCTTCTTCCTCTCTACTTTGTGTCTATTTCTCCTCTTTCTCTGTATTACAATACGTCATCATCACGTAACTCTAATCACTGAGCAATTTTTATTACAATTAGTTTTTCTTCATAAGCAATGATTTGTAAAAATTCAACCCTATTTAATTAGGTCTAATTATATTTGCTTCTAAGCTCAAACGGTGACATATACTTAAGTATATTGTTAGTTTGGCTTTGTGATCATATGTTTGAAGTTTTATAACTGCCAAATCCCTTGTTTTGGATTTTATTCAAGTCTTATGATTTTTTCGAAATTTTGTCGTTGCATCTGTGTATCCTCCATCAAATCAACGGTGCACTAGGATGATAATCTACACTTAATTAGTTATTATCCCTATATCACACGCTTTGATTCAAATAGCTACAGTTGATCAAAGAATTTCCTTTAAACCACATGCACTTTATCTTGTCTCACTTTATTTATTTTATACAAAATTTTAATCTGGCCTATTATTAATTTGATATGGTGCAGTATATATATGAGCAACTCATACAACTCTGGACGGTGGAGTGCACAAGCACATGAGATCCAAGACTTGGTGGATAATCCAGGCACAACTTGTGACTCCCGTATACAGTAAAGTACTATATTTATTTTTATTTTCCCTTATAGTGTATGTAGTCGGTGATTAACTTCAATATAAGTTTATTTTTTTTCCCCTTCTCTAAAAGACCATTGGTAGATGGTTTACAGTTTCTATTCCCCTAATGAAACTGTAATCACCAAATAAAAAATTGGTATTATCGCTATTCAATTACCCCTTCACGGTAATTATTTACATGCATGGTTGAAAAACCTACGTCCAATTTAATTGGTATCTTCGTTCATTAGACGAAGATCATGTGATTAATTGTTTCTATTTTTCTTCTTACTTTTGTAAGAAACCATCCATCAGTTGATTATGCGATATTGAAAACGATAATATTTTTTTTTAATTTGTCGATACAATTTTGTTAATTGTAAAAACCAATTGATGTTGGGTTTTCCCCATCAAATATGGTTTCCATTTTTATTTTTACAAGAAACCATCCGTTAACCACAAAGTGGATTTTACCAATGTGATGGATCAAACGACAATATTTTTTATATTTTGTCAATTGAATTTTGGTAAATTGTACAAACCAATTGATATTGGTTTTTCCCCATTTTTTTTTTCTATAAGGGATGTAAAAATTGGCATTCCAAGAACTTTTAGCCACTTTTAGTTTTTGATTTCTATTCCAGCTGAGAAATCTTCATCAACCAAATACCAATAAAACGAGGAATTGTTGCGTCCTTGTTGGATGTTTTTGCAATTTTAATTTTCCTCGTGGTAATTATCTCCAAATTTTTGGATTGTACCAATTGGAATTAGAATATAATTGGACATTCAAGATCAATGGGTGCGCACCCGGCTTGTTAGCCAATATCATTAGTCCTTGTGACTATATTAATCTTGATTGATTTATTTTTTTGATAAAAAAAAAAAGTGTCCAATAACTTCAATCTAAACCATTATCTCGTCCCCCGAGGTCACGAAATTGGAGATTTTATTTGCATATTTTGCCTGTAACCAATAAAATCCATGGTTGATCTTTAATTTGGATAAACTACAATTTTTTTGGACATTTTTTTATGGCTTTTGAAATCGCATCTCACCGTCCAACGTGGTTTTCTTAAAATCCAAAAATTATTATAAGTATATGTCTCGAATTAATCGGATAATACTTTACGAAACTTGAAGTTTTCGTATATGAGATGAAAAAGATTTTTCGCCATAATCAGAGGGAGACTATACACTATCATAAGCTTGTGTAATTAACTTAAATGTTATATCAAGTTCTCTCTCATCACAATCAAATCGATGTAGGCTGTCATTATATGATTGGCGTGAAATTTCTCATTTTGCTTTTATTTTAAGTTTTTGCCTCTTAAGAGGAAATCCAGTCACATTTAGCAGATAAGTAGTGTTCTATAAGAGGCTACAGGTAGTGCTCCAATTGAGTGTACCGAATTCACATTCTCAATTATAATATCTTCTCACTTGAATATAAGGAGATTATAATGTCTGCAGACGCTGGTACCGGTAATTGATTGAATTTACACTTGAGAATTGTGTTGGTTTATAACAAGCTAAATTATTGTCGAATATTCATTTAAAGTAGCTACTGAAATAAATGATGGTGGTTGTGAACCCCTCTGCAGAGAAATATCGACATATGTGATTGGTTGGCATACAATCCAAATTAAGTTGGATTAATTTCTCAATTAACGCAATTTTTGGATCCAAAACTTAACACTTTAAAAATGCCAAGCCTATAAATTACAGGCTAGTGTAGTCATAATGCGTTATACGAGAAATTTTCATCGTAAAAATGATTTAAGGGTTTCATTTTTGCTCATACCCTAGGATTGATTCATTAATTGTTTTCTTTACAATGCACTTGGCGTGGTAGTCTTTGACGGACTCATATTGCATTGACACAAGAAATGTGGTCGAAGAACATATTGAATTTGTAATCTTTTGAGGATTCAAATTTTATTCAGGCAGCCACCTTATTTGCTTACATAAGGTTTAACAATCCTTTATGCATGTGTTTTTAGAAATTTGGTACACAACCAAAAATCCGGATTAATTAGTTGATGATTTCAACGTTATAGGTCTCTTGAGGAGTCCTTAAAAACACAAAAATCCACGCTTTAGCAGCATGAATTCTATTTTTTTTTTCTTTCTCAAAACTGCAGTTGGAATTATGCTAGCTTAAACTCGTCTTTGAAATAGACTAGAGTTATTATTTTGATGCTTTTCTTTTATAATACTCATATAGTTGAGTTAGCATTCATAAATCGTCAAAAGTTGTACTCTTTTCCCTTCGTTTGAGGTTTTTCCCATGTGGTTTTCCTGACAAGGTTTTAACGAGGCAACATCTCGTTGACGTTTGATTTTATTTCAAAAATGTTGATATTTGTGCTCTTTTTCCTTCGCCAAATTTTTCCCCACTGGGTTTTATTGAAAAGGTTTTAGTGAGGCAATTTATTCAACATGGTGGTCATCCAAGGGGGAGTTGTATAATTTTTGTTATTTGGTGGATTCCCACCATTAACTAGGTCATTCTGTTTCGTTAGACCACATCAACATAAGAACCCTTAGGAATTTGGATAGCATTCTGATCCATATATGGTATGATCACAAACTTTACTCACCTATGGTACTATAACTACATATTGGCACTTTGTTGAAGAAACCACATCAACTGCTTTTGCAAATCATCTCCGAGAAGCTAGGAATCCAAGAAGAAAGTCCTCAATGTACTTAAAGAAGCGTGAAGACTCGAGAACACTACCATTAGAAGACTAACACAAAAGAAGACTTCATCAACTTGGAAATTTCTCACGAAAACATTGTTATCTCCAAAGATTCTCGCATCAAATCGCCTGACTTGAAGATTTGCAAGCCAAGATTTAACTAAAGTACTTATCAAAGGGGAGTATCAAATTAGAAGGTATTTTCTCGGACTATCACGTTGTACTCTTTTTCCTTCATCAAGGTTTTTCCCATTGGGTTTTCCTTGTCAAGGTTTTAATGAGGCAACATTTGCGTGTCCAAATCTTTTCTAAGTTTTCTCAATTGTACTCTTTTCCCTTCGATCAGGTTTTGTCCTTTTGGAATTTCCTGAAAAGGTTTTAATGAGGCAATTAGCTTAGACACAATGTCATCAGGGGGAGTGTTATAAACGTGTAATTATGTTAAGAATATCTAGGGTAAATCCCATTTATTACTGGGATGCCCTTGTGTCTAGCCCTATAAATAGAGGCTCTAATGTTTGTCTATTGTATTGATAAATACAATTTCTCCCTTCTTCTTCCTCTCTACTTTGTGTCTATTTCTCCTCTTTCTCTGTATTACAATAGCTACACATTTCTACGGGTTTTTGTTACTGAAAAATAAGAGGAAGAATTACAGCATAGTAAGTTGGCTATTCACAATTTCTACATTCATCGCTAAACCATATCACCTTCTCAGCTATGTACCACGACAGACGGCAAGTGTGTGCACTTATAAACGAAACGGTCAATCAAACAAAAGAAACGGTCAGTCAAACATATGGGTGAGCCGTTAGATGAATAAAATCAACAATGGCAGGACATGGGTAGGACATGGGTGTCTCTTGATATGAGATAGCTTGAAGTGGTTTAAGTGTGTTTCCGCGGAAAAAGAGCTGCTGTTGGTGAAGGATAGAGAAGGTTCGTTTGAGCCTGATATCTTGATAAAAATGGCAGGTTGGTAACAAAATGGTGTGATTGGGATGAATGTTGAAAAACGAGTTTAGGAGATGCATAGAGTGCTCTTGAGCAGTCTCTAACAAGCTTAAAACTATTTGATCTTTCGTACAATAAGCTTTCAGGATTGGTCCCATCCGCACTTATTTCATCACTTACAGGGTTTGCATTGAGTGCAAATCAACTCCATGGAAGTATTCCAATACATATTTGGTTAATCAATTTGATGGAAAAGTAGATGCAGATGTTTGCTGCAACTCATTCATCTCTTCCAGTTACTGCCAACAGGTCACTCCCTCCCCGTCTCTCTGGTGACTTTTTTATTTGGTTAATTATAATGTTTGTTATCGATACCATTGCATATTCAAATCGTGATAGATTATTATAATATATGTGAGACTTCGATTCCAGAAATTATTGGCTAAATGTAATTTATGTAAGAATATCATATTTGTGTAAATTGAAAAGATTATGGCAATAAAAACTCTGTTTAGAATTAATAGATTAAAAAAAAAGTACGTAGACGGTTTCAAATTTCAATGTTTATCGTATCCGTTTAGATGGTCTTTTTTAGTACATTTATGACCTGATCTCGGAAGTAGCAACTAAACTCTATTGATGTAAGTTTAAGTAATTTGTATGGTGCCATCATACCCTGCAAACAACAACAATGTATCTCAGGAGCAAGGGGTGCTTCTCTTTACGATTTCTTATGGAAACAAAAAAAAAAAAAAAAAAAAAAAAGCTCAACGAAGTTGTGAGGTTTGGGTATGAGCGGGTGCCATGATGAGGTGTTACATGGGAAGTTTTTGATCACTAAGAATTTGGTTCCAAAGAAGACTTTTTTCGCATCGCGTGCGATTTTACTAGTAATAAATAAAAAATACCAGTCTTTTTGGTTTGATATTTAACATCAAAAGTTTTTGGTTTGATATTTAACCTCAAAATAATATAAAATTGGCCATCTCAGGTATACGTGAGCCAACCCATGGCAAGGGTAGGCAGTTTTTCTATATTCCAAGCCCATTTTCTGCCTTTTGCCTACCCTTAACAACTTTTGCCTCCCCATAACCAAATTTCTAGCTCCGCCCCTGCATCTGTGGACAAAGTTGTGAAGTAAAACCCTGGCCATTTAAAAGTGTAGCACTTCAGGGGGTTTTTGAACATCATCCCCTACAAAATGATATCATGTGAAGTTGTAAAACCTTCACACTTTTTTTGCTCGGTGATCTTATTTACCGAGCAAAAAAAAAGTAAAACCTTCACACTTTTTTTCATTTTTTTCACTTGATCACTGCCTTTAGCCCGGACCAAAAAATAATAATATTGACACAGATCTCGAGTCTGTCCCTACTACAGTATCTCAATGAGACATAAAGGCGCATGGTGGTTGTACTCCTCGGCTAATCAGTCAAAAATGTAATGAATGTTGAGAAATCCGATAAGAGTTTTTGTTACAGAAAAATAAGAGAGGAAGTTTGATACGAAGAATTACAGCATGAGCATAGTAAGTTGGCTATTCATACATTAGAAGACTGCCAGATGCTTGAAAAGACTGATTTTTATCATATTTTAGGAGCTCCGTTAGCAAAAATAAAGACTAGTTTACCACTTATAAATTTTGATTCAGCTTGTTCTTATCATATGAGTCAACACAAAGACTAGTTTACCTCTTATGAATGTGTAGGAGGTGGTACTGTACTAATCGGTAATAATTATGTTGTGGTGCAATTGGGATTGGAACAATCCAAATCAAAAATCATGAAAGTAAAGTCCAAACTTATCCGGGGTAAGGCATATTCCCGAATTGAAGTAAATTTGATATCACTCGGTACTTTGGAGTCCAAGAGTTACCGCGTTGTAATGGAAGTGGATTTATGAAGGTAATGAATTTAGATTCTGAAATTTGTACGTGATTCAGGCTAAACAGCAAAAAAAATTTGTATTTCTTATGTGGTGGAGCTTATGTTGTGGGATTGGGAATGCTGAAGACTCTACTATTTCAAATTTTTCCATATGCGACTTGGGCCTATAAGTGAGAAAGGACTAGATATTTTGTGCAATCAAGGTGTGCTTGGCAAGTTGAAGAAAGCTAAACCGGATTTATGTGAACCTTGTGTTTATGGAAAACCGAAGGAAGAACCTGATGAGTAGGTTGGTGATAGTAGGACATGAGTGTCTCTTGATATGAGATAGCTTGAAGTGGTTTAAGTGTGTTTCCGCGGAAAAAGAGCTGCTGTTGGTGAAGGATAGAGAAGGTTCGTTTGAGCCTGATATCTTGATAAAAATGGCAGGTTGGTAACAAAATGGTGTGATTGGGATGAATGTTGAAAAACGAGTTTAGGAGATGCATAGAGTGCTCTTGAGCAGTCTCTAACAAGCTTAAAACTATTTGATCTTTCGTACAATAAGCTATCAGGATTGGACGATTGGTCCCATCCACACTTATCTCATCACTTACAGGGTTTGCATTGAGTGCAAATCAACTCCATGGAAGTATTCCAATACATATTTGGTTAATCAATTTGATGGAAAAGTAGATGCAGATGTTTGCTGCAACTCATTCATCTCTTCCAGTTACTGCCAACAGGTCACTCCCTCCCCGTCTCTCTGGTGACTTTTTTATTTGGTTAATTATAATGTTTGTTATCGATACCATTGCATATTCAAATCGTGATCAGGGGCGGAGCCAAGATTTTGGAACAGGGTGGGCAACAAAAAAGTACTCCACGAAACAAAAACAAATAACCCCAAAAATAAAATTCATTACACATGAAAGATTGTATTACAACTCCTAGTAGCGTTTTGCAGCAACAAAATATACAATACTAGAGATATGTTAGATAATTCATTCTTCGATCATGTATTGTTCTCTAATTTTATACCCAAAAAAAACTTTGTATACTTTACCAAAAAACCAAACTGTTTTCATATTCAACATTGTTCGCGACGTGATGCCATATCTTGAAATCGCTGTCTAATCCTGTCAGTGTTGATCTTGCGAAAAAGTTCCTGCTCAATGTAGGTTAGTAAACAATTGTTCAACCACTCATTCACAATACTGTTTCGCAAATGATTCTTCACTATATTCATTGCTGAAAAAACTCGCTCAACAGTAGCTGTAGCAACCGGCAATATCAAAGATAATGTAATCAACAAGTACACTAGAGGGTACACTATATTTCTTTTTGTTTCAACCATTTTATGGGCAAGCGAACTAATACCACTTAATTAAAAAATCATTACTAGAAAGGACCCCAGCATGAAAGGTATCTAGTTGTCGGTCGAGAATCATGATATCCATTTGAGAAAAATCAGTTGTATATAGTTTAGCAAGACGAATTAACGCACCTTTATCGAAAGATGAATACTTGTCGCTTGGATTCAAATGCGACATGCAAAGAAGTAGCTCGGTGTTCACTTCATCAAAAGCGCATCAATTTGCATATCAATGACTTCATAAAAATAAGAAACTTGATAATGATGTAGATTTGTCACTTCTTGTAAATTACGCCGTCCTCTTCCCTGTGGTACATATGTAGACAATATGTAAACGGAAGGCAATTCTAGAACATCTGTTGTTCTCTGTCTCTTAGTTCTGGTCACAAACTTATCCATACCTGAACAGTTGAGATATTAAACCCCTTGATCACACACAACATTTAGATATTAAACTACAAATGAAGAATGAAGATTAAATTTTGAGAAGAAGGAAGCAAAAAAACCCTACCTGGTGATGAAATTCTCTCAAATACTTCTCAACAATTAACACTGGCAATAATTAACAATGATTTGGTCTAATTCCCTTACAGTTTTCCGGTGATTTGATGCCTTCTCATGCCTTTCATGACTATTTTTCAAGTTTTCTCAGTACCTAGATTTAGGAATTTCGATCTCTCTCTGTCTGTGTAACTTTAATATAAGCGAGCTTTCTAAGGGGTGCGCAGTTATTTTTAAGGGGGGCAAAACTTTCTAAAATCAAAATTGGGCTTGGAGAAATTAAGACCCAGTGGTGGAATCTGGAAACTAAGGGTGGGCAATTGCACACCCACCCTTCCATGTGCCTCCGCCCCTGATCGTGATAGATTATTATAATAAATGATTCTTTTGATCATTACACCAATAATTACTATCCGAATTAGCCACACTTCCGTATCGTAACTTATTGATTGTTTTATCGTAACTTATTGGTTTGAGCAGATTACCGATATCTTAGATCTCACTGGGTATTGGTTTGTTCATCTTGATTGTTGCAAGTTTAGGAGATTATCCCCTTGTATATATTATTTTGTTTTTGAATGGTTGCTCCCTGCAAAAATGATTTTTGGTTGTCAGTATCCATGCCAACCTAGGTGGGATGACTTTCACTACAGTTTTGCGTTTTGCTATGGGTAGAGCTTTGTTTATTGGGCTCACTAGTGGAAAATAAAAAAAAAACGTCTGCCAGAAAAAGCCTTACAATCAATAAAAATGACTATTTTTGGGAGCCCTAAATCTGTAGTCTTATTTCTCAAAACGACTGTGTCTGGGAGCACTTGAATCTGTACAGAAACGACTACCTTGAATAGTTTTATTGGTATGGCTGATAGAAACAGACTTTTATATTGAACATATTTTACAAAAAAAAATAAAATGAAAATGATTCCGCTGAATCAAGAGCTGATTCAACTGAATGAGAAGTAAAAGTTGAATCAGGATTAAATTAATATTTACTTCAAACTGTATTAATAAAAAATTTACATTGATAATAACTTCGAAACTGAATTTGTTTTGACAGTCTACAACTAAGGACACTCCAAATGCATAAAATTTCTTTTCTATTACAAGCTTAACTACCAGAAAGTTGAAGGCAAGACTTCACCATATATGCCTTCGTTTAAGGGATCAAAGTTGAAAGCTACTTTCAATTGCAAGTAGGAATCGAAAACAGGTTGCTAGTTCAACGAGAAAGTATATGATAAATCAAGGAACGTCAAATGTGATAGCCAACACAGGAGAGGCCATCTTGACCAACAGTTTGGTAGGTAATCAAATCATTTTCTGCATAAAGGAGTTGGCTGTCAAATTAGAGATATTAGATTGAGAACAACACCTTAATGAAAGAACAAAAGTAAATGAAGAGAAAATAAATAGCATCACCCATAAAAAGAAGCATCTAACATTATCAGATGGGAACAACGAATAGATGCTTCGGTTAAAACACTACATACTTTCAATTCTATGGTGTTGCAATGGCAAGTGCCTCCAATTTAGGGGATATACAAAAATTAAGATACCAGATACCAACCTACAATAGCAAACAAAAAAAAAAGATCTGGTCCGCTAGTAGATTCTAAATGGACAGGGAGAACTGCATACAGAGATATAAGATACATAATACAATTTGTTGAATGAAGACACCTAAAGAAAGAAAAACCAGGGATGTACTGCTGAATTTTACTGCCGTTAGACTCTGTAAAAAAGTTGAAGTCATGTTCAGCAAGTACAAAAAAAACAACCATTAAGCATGTTAATATCATTATCTATTAGTTTACAAACCTCACAATTGTCGAGGGCCAGTGACTAGAGCACCGTACAACCACCCTATCACTAAAAATTCCACAAATAAAATTCATCAGAGATTCACAATCATTAAGTTCAACTTCTGGAAAACAATTTCATTCAACACAAGAGTCCTCAACGTTTCCTTGTTTTCCAATACCAACTTCTACACAACCACAAAACCACAAGTTCTGAGCCCGAACTTTCAACTAGTACCAAATGAGATAAGTCAGGTCTAAGTACTAGTTGGTAAGTAAAAACAACAACATGGAGTCGGGTACAGAGTTGGAAGATATTAATTAGAAGTAACCTCCTCAATGTATCAACAATAACATCAACATATTAAACAAAAATAACCAATTACAGGTTGTAAAAATTCATCTCACCACTTCAAACCCATAACTTGCATCAAACAATAACAACACAACATCGGTATTTGCAGCATCGATCAGGCCATTAAAATAATATCAGGGCGTTCCACAAATTGTAGCCTTCTTTTTTCACCTACAAATCAGGGACTTCCCAACCTACAACAGCATACACAAATAATTAATTTTATTCTTAAGGGGTGACTAAAAATCTAATTATAATCGCTCAACTGACTTCAAATGAAAGTGTCAAATGCAATCGCTCAATTAGTACGTGAATGAAATATTTGTTATTTTTACAGTCATCAAGCATGTAATTGATCTATCAAACAACGCGACCTTAAAACTTGTGAGTGGTAAATTTCGAGTGATGCCCAATTCTGTTGAATATAACATTTTAAACCCACACCAAATTATATTTTCCATTGAAATATAACAGACTCGAAACACATTGTATCCTTCTCTTCCTTTTAAGGACCAAAAAAAATAATAGTGGAGGACAACAAAACTACCTATTTATTCCAAGAAAATGAAATGTACAATAACTAAATAGCTTGGCGAGAAACCAAAATGAATAGTCTAAACCTCTTTTGGTATTCTTTTAAGCTCTTTAGAAATGCTACTCATGAAATCTATCCTGCCACATTCATTTATCGACCCATTATCAGTTATACATCATCCAAAAACATGTTTAATTACCCTGGTAGGCCTCTAGTGGTGTTTATATTTATGGCCTACTTGTAATACCGCAAGTGCACGGCGTCTAAAGTAGAACTGGGCACGTACGGGTCGATCCCACAGAGACGAGGGTGTGCTTATGTGATCTATAGCTTTCTTAACTGAATTCTAAGTGACAGAACAATATTCGGTTTGTCGAAGCGACTGAGTTGAGTGAAGTGAACTGAGCTAAGGTATTTTGACTCTAAACTAAGGTAACACAGTGACTATGGGTAAGTGCCAGGGTTGTGAATCCACCTCTAGTCCTATGCTAAGGCTAACCATATTTCATTCATGTCTTATACCTCCCTTTGAAGGCCTCAGGTGGAGGTATTCTTTAGCAAACTGACCTAATTCACTCCTAGTATAACCTGTCTTTTCACAGTACAAATTATCACAAGCTCATTTGGTTGTTGGCTAACTAATTCTTCCTAAAGCAATTGAACTGATGTCACTAATTCATTCCTAGTATAGCTTGTCTTTTTATAGTACAAACTATCACAAATTCATTTGCTCCATACAAAGATACAATCACTCATCTCCATTAAGCACAATAAGACAGAGAATTTGATATGATTTACTCAACATGGGAACAGGGGTTTCATCAACACCCTGGTAAATGAGATTAAAACATTAAGAAGATATAAAAACACAAATTAAATCCTAAAGTGACTGCTCTGGCTAATCCAGGCGTACCCACTAACACACCCAACTCAGTTGTATTTATACATACAAAATCAACCAAACCCTAATTCATTATAAAATAGAAATTAATTGAAACCCATACCCTGAATCGCCCTCTCCTCTGTCAATTTGGCTCTGGGAATGCCATGCATCGACTGAGTTGATGTATGAGAACCTTAGTCCCCAATTATCTTTAATTTAGCTTCTAGGGTTGATAGAAGCTATAAGAAAGATAACTAGACCTAGAGAGGGAGCCGAGGTGGTTGATGGGAGAAAAGCCATTGTTGAGGTGAAAGAAGATGGGAATGGTGATGATAGAGACAGAGATGGAGAGGGAGGTATGGAGATGCAGAGCAGCAGCTCACTGTCTGGGGGTGAGGGAGGAGAAGAAGAAAGAGAAAATGAAGTTGGGATTAGGGTTTGTCGATGGGGGTATAGGGTGTAGGAGATTTCGTTGTTGAGCAGGCGATGCACGGGAGTTGATGAGACTGGCCTAGCGAGCGTAGGATGCATAGGAGTGCGATCTGAACGGCTCAGGGAGGTAAGCGGTTTTGGCTTGATCTAGTGTTGCACGGGAGCAGCGATCGTTGATGTGCTAGGTGGAGCGACCGTTGGATGTAGCTGAGGAAGATCTCAATGGCTCAGAGTGAGAGCGGGCTCGGATCCGGGTCATGGTTAGCTCAAGCCCATGTCTTCCTTGTTGGGTTGCAACCGCTTGCGCTGCGCGGCAGCTTCGCTTTCTCGCTCCATAGATGCTTGACTCCACCGCTCCTTGGCTCCTCGATTCTCCGAGCTTTATTTATTACCTAAAAACACAAAATTAATTAATACAAATATTTATTCTTGAAAACAAAGAAAACACAGAACTGGGATAATATCCGATTTCTAAGCGCAAAATGAGTAAAATGCCAATAATTAGATGTATAAATATGCACTATTTGGCACTCATCAAATACCCCCAAACCTGAATTTTACTTGTCCTCAAGTGAAACAAAATAAGAAATCCTAACTATACCCCCGTCGCAGTCTCTCGAATGCATTTAGCTTATGCACTAAGCCTTTAAACCCCTAGGTGTCCCTAGTGGACGAGTTGTAGTCTCGTGAGGGTTTACCAGAGGTGTACCCACAAAACCTTCTCCAACTTCAGAGTGTAAAAGAGTCTCAAGCCTCCAAGAAGCTATGAGGACATAGAGTTTCTGCATGCTGGTAGTGGTTAGAACTACCAAAGAACGCATTCTCATCCTTAAGGGCTGAGCGAGAAGTAACCATACCATATGAAAGAATTCGGATTCGATTGTGATCATAAGTCTCAACTTCTGCCTCACCATTAAGGTTTTATGATAATTGCACTCAAAAAGATCGCTTTTTTAGTCTCTCATGTGCAGGCAGAGTAAAGAGAGAAATCCCGCACACGTTGTAGGTAAGAAGGATAACCTTCCAAATAAAATCTGAGACTCCATGAAGTGTGGACAAAAAGAATCTTTTTCTCGATGATCTCTAAGAAAGGAAATCAACCATTAGTAAGGGGTGGGAGTACTCACTCACTTCTCACCCGATCGGCAATTAATATCACTCTCTCATAAGAACCATAGAAACGTCTTCAATCTTCGGTCTTCGGTCTTCACTTGTTGATGACGAACTTCTAAACTTCACAAAAACTTGACAATTTTTAACTTTTCTACTCAATTTCCTTGTTGTTTGGATTTTTCTTTTTGAACTCTTCTTTACCATGGTGGTAGCAAAAATAAGAAAATAAACTACAATATTTTTTTTTTTTTTTTTTTTTTGATTTTTTTTTTTTTTTTTTTTTGATTTACAAAAAGTGAAAATAAAAATACAAATAATGAAACAACTAACTCCATGGACAAAGGACTTTAACACTCAATTTTTCCACAACTTGTATTGTCTTGATTTTATAAATTTTATTAATTCTCATCCTATTTTCTTTTCGTTTTCTTTGTTGCACGTAAACCTTGGACTATCTCAACTTTTCTTTCAATATTCTGATTCTGCTCCGGTTGCTGACGATGATGTGTTTCTATGGGTCTTGCTGATTGAGAGAGAGAGTGATGTTAACTACAAATCGGTATTTAGAAGGAGTTTTCATCTTTAGACGCCACCCTCATGATTGACGGAATTAGCACTCAAGAGATCAAAAATAGTGCTGAAAGTGGTGCGAAGTTGGGTAGCTCACCATTCCTACCCGGAATTTACGTACGGTGACACACACTCTAACAGCTTTTTCTAGAAAGTTGCAAAAAATTGAAGGTTGGTGCCTCACTTGATGTAAAATGGGTAGTCTCCACTATGGGTGATCACAATTCTACTACCGAATATCTAAACAAAGACCTAATTCGCCCTCCTAGTATGGTTAAATCCAACTTTAACGCTCTAATCAACTAAGAAACCCGATTGCGTTTTCCGGTACTTCCAAGTTCTGTTATTTCGGTCAGAATCTCTATGTAAACATAGCTAAAAGCATGCTAGTGACTCTAAAATCTCTAAAAGTTGGAGGTTTTTACAAAAAGAGTTTTGATTTTTTTTTTTTTTTTTTTTTTTTGAAAATAGAAGGTAAAATAAAAGACTAAAAACTCTAAATGCAAATGCACCCCCAAACCTAAATCAAACATTGTCCTCAATGTGTCACAGATAGGAAAAATTTGAACAGTCACGTACCACGAGAACTATGCTGATAAGATAAAAAGGGAAGAGATTACCGGATGTCGGTAGGAGCAAGTTGAGCTTCATTCGCCAAGGCTAGAATCCAATATTCTCAACGGAGATCATATCGGATTAGCATAATATATG
The DNA here is from genome assembly GCA_023531295.1 of Papaver armeniacum. Classification (NCBI taxonomy): domain Eukaryota; kingdom Viridiplantae; phylum Streptophyta; class Magnoliopsida; order Ranunculales; family Papaveraceae; genus Papaver; species Papaver armeniacum. The sequence goes on along the minus strand of JAJJWW010003547.1, from coordinate 15,389 downwards.
TGCAAGAAGACTCAACCGAATAAAGAAAAGAAAAATTTAACAAGTCCTCTTTGGATATATACAATGAAAATTCACCATAAACCAAAAGTCTAAAGAGTTGAGGATCAACCCAATAGAAAATATGTACACACATTAACAGCCTTACACAAATATAAAATGAGAGTGCAAGTAAGACTGCAAATGAGAATGAGTTTCCCCCAAACCTAAACGAACGGGTGTGTTTTTGAGCACAAAATCCTGCAATTTTAAAGGTACATCATGCAAAAGGTCTAACTCGAAATGAGTTTTGCTAATTACAGGCAGACATACACATTCCAACTGTGGCTCCTTAAGAGTGTTATACTTTGATGCAAAATAGTCCAAGAGGACTTGGGAAGCACAAAGCTCTAGGCCTAAGTTAGGCATTTTTAGAAAAGTTGGTTTTGCAATTTTGTGACAAACTACACCTAGGTTGGGTGAAGGAGTTTCAATTTGTGACTCAGGAGAGAGGTTAGGTACATCTAGGTTGTTTTCATGTATAAAATCATTTGCACCATCACACACTTTCCCAAAGTCAAAAGAGGGTAAATCATGTTCATTTTCACAGGATAATTGCACAGGTTCCACATCATCATCACATATATGAATATTAGAAGAAGCATCATTCATAGGGTTCACAGAAGAGACACCTAATGTCTCTCGAACCTAAAGATTCTACTACATTTTCAAAATACACATGCTCTTCATATTCATCATCATCATCATCATAGCACAATTCATCTCCATTCAAAATTGTAGTATTTTTAGTGTACTCATTTACCTCTAGATTAGGTTCATATTCAACGTTAGTTTTGTATGAGTAAGACTAGAAACACTATTTTCAATCCTATCATTTTGTAATTCAATCAGGTGAAGAATCATTTTTGAGTTTTTCTATTGAAGGAGAGTCTTCACTAGTGGGTATGCATTCCTCATATGGGTATTCATTGTATGGTTGTGCATGAGGTTCACTAGAGAAGGGAAATTCAGACATGTTGCTATATGGATGGTCATGCATTGCATTCATTTCAAGCCTAGCATTTAGCTCCATGAGTGTATCCATTGTTGATTGTAAACTAGGAGTTGGGGGAGTATAAAATTGTTCATCTCCCCCGCTGTGGTGAATGATGCATGTGTGCATGTTGATTATGGTCCCAATAGTCACTTCTAGACACTTCGTTCATTGGATTATCATGGTTTTCCTAGACCGTCTAAAAGCATGCAAAATATAATAAAGATCGGCAGGGTGGTCTAAGCCACCACATAAGGTGCAAGCATGCATTTCATATTGCCTAGGGGAATTAGATTTGACAGATCGCTCATGTGATTGCCTTTCTAAAGCGTATGGTCGAGCTTCTAATTGATCGAGAAGTGATGACTGGGTACGAGGAGAGTGTTCATTCTCAACCTGTGGTGGATGATGCATGTGCTCATAGTGATTAGGGTATGTGAGGTCAGGGCCCTGAGAAGGCGCATAAAATTCCCTAAAATCACTATGGTATGTGGGGGGTTCATCACCGTGAAGCGTGCCCGTAAGCACGCTCTCTAAGGATTTGTTTTTCCATCCCCGAGATGCGAGACCAAAATCCTGACATGATTTATCAACTCAAATTGAACTCAAAGCCCGGTTGAAGTGGACTAAGTTTGGTTTTGTTTGGGAAAGTTTGGTTTATGTGGGTTTTGGTTTGTTTGGGATTTGTTGTTTGAAGCCCAAGATTTGTGAAAACAGCACAGCCCAGCTTGGGTTGGCAAAGTATAGCCCAGAGGATGTGGGCTTAGTGTGTGCACAAAGCCTGTAGGATTCATTTAACCTTGCCAGTGGGCTCAATTTGCTGCACAACCAGCTAATAGTTTAGCCTAAACAGGCCGGATGGTGTGACTTAGTGAAACCGGTTTCTAGCCCAGTAGATGGGACTTAGTCTTTTGCACAGCCCAAACAGACTATGGCCCGATTTGGTTTGTTTCGGCCAGTGCTCCAGTTCAGATTAGCCACCGATGTTCAGCCCAACAGATGTGGGTTTAGCTAGCCCAAAGGTTGGGTTCAAGGGGCTGGTTTGGTGTAAGCCCAAGTTATGAGTTTAGTTAGCCCGATGGGAACCGGGTTTCGATTATAAACAACCCGATTCAATCCCTGAAATCGCCGAGTTAGGATTGACTCGGCTATTCAGTGGAATCAACTCAACTCCTCGTTGCTTAACTCAAGGAATAAAGTAACCAGTTCACTCACTTAGCTTAGTCGACTTTTACTCAGGTGAGTCAAAGTTTCTATTCAACCCTCACTTAGCTCACAACCGAGAGCTTGATTGCTCAAATCTGGCGGGGCTAATGGCATACAAGGTACGGGCTAAGCATAGATTTGTCACGGGTTTGCAACTATTGATGTGGTCTTGCCGGTGAGACAAAAAGTTATGCTCAAATGATGGTAGCGGGTTTGCACCCGACGCAAACTTGCGGCTTCTGGGGCTAGCAAGTGAGCATGTGGCTCTCAAGGTTGCGGCTCTAATGGCTCATGCTCGGGGTGTGCAGGGTATGCTCAAGTGATGGCAGGTTAAACATGCAAAGGGTCCTGGTTTAAAAATACAAATACGGGGCCGATAAAGAGTTATGCTCAGCCGATGGCGGCCTTACAAGGTTTCCCACAAGGTGCACGGAGTCGAGCTCTGTGGTCCATGCAAATGGGTTAAAAGTAACTCGGGGTGCTTAGTGAATTCAACACAGGGAGTCACCAGCTCACTAAAGATGATACATCATTGCTCGCCTTTAGTAGTGCTTTCGGATCCACAAATTGATAGCAACACAGCCTTGAGTCACTGGGACTGCTATTCGTACTCACAAACTTCGTGGGGGCTGGAGGGTTATAGCAAAGTTCACAGCTGAACTATAGCTCAATTCACCCAAAACATGATTTTATGTATATTTCAAAACACGATTTCAATGCAATGCGGGTGGTAGACTAGCTTTAACAGATCCACAGACATTACCGGTCTAGCATGCATATATGGAGGGAAAAAGGAATGAGAGTGACCAACTTGCTTAGCCACAGTGGCTGTATTGCTCAATTCTTTGTCTTTCCCTGGGCTTGCTCTGTTTGTGCTTCCTAGCCTTTCTCCCTTTTGGTTTGCACAGTCAGCATATAAGAGGCACCTGCTAGCTCAACACAGAAAATCAGTTTTCTGAAGTGCTAGTTCAAAGCAAATAGAATAATACAAGATGACTAAATGACTAAACTATACTAGCAATGCAGATTAAATGACTAAATGACTAAATGATTAAACGACTAAACCACTATGGAGCTGGACATAGCTTAATTGACTAAATTATGCTAGATGCAGATTATTGTGCAGTGTGTGCTAAGTTTCCGGCGAGAGTGCAATGATTGATGGGATGTACAGGGTGTAATGCAGGCAAAGACTAAGAAGGAAAGATGGAAATTACAACTAGCTATGCGGATATGCAGGTTTGACAAAACTAGATGCAAGAATGCAATAATAGAAAGTTATAAAGGATGCAGAAATCAGCAAATTACAAATGCAGTTATACAAGTTAAGGGCTAAAACTTCAATGCAACATGAGTATTTACAGGGAGAAATGGAATTCCAGTCAAGATAAGCCAAAAATCGACAAGGCACGCGCCAAGTCCCCGGCAACGGCGCCAAAAAACTTGGTAGGCCTCTAGTGGTGTTTATATTTATGGCCTACTTGTAATACCGCAAGTGCACGGCGTCTAAAGTAGAACTGGGCACGTACGGGTCGATCCCACAGAGACGAGGGTGTGCTTATGTGATCTATAGCTTTCTTAATCGAATTCTAAGTGACAGAACAATATTCGGTTTGTCGGGCGACTGAGTTGAGTGAAGTGAACTCGAGCTAAGGTATTTTGACTCTAAACTAAGGTAACACGCTGACTATGGGTAAGTGCCGTGGTTGTGAATCCACCTCTAGTCCTATGCTAAGGCTAACCATATTTCATTCATGTCTTATACCTCCCTTTGAAGGCCTCGTGGAGGTATTCTTTAGCAAACCGGACCTAATTCACTCCTAGTATAACCTGTCTTTTCACAGTACAAATTATCACAAGCTCATTTGGTTGTTGGCTAACTAATGCCTAAAGCAATTGAACCGATGTCACTAATTCATTCCTAGTATAGCTTGTCTTTTTATAGTACAAACTATCACAAATTCATTTGCTCCATACAAAGATACAATCACTCATCTCCATTAAGCACAATAAGACAGAGAATTTGATATGATTTACTCAACATGGGAACAGGGGTTTCATCAACACCACAGTAAATGAGATTAAAACATTAAGAAGATATAAAAACACAAATTAAATCCCTAAAGTGATCAAGCTCAAGGCTAATCCAGCGCACCACTAACACACCCAACTCGGTTGTATTTATACATACAAAATCAACCAAACCCTAATTCATTATAAAATAGAAATTAATTGAAACCCATACTCCTGAATCGCCCTCTCCTCTCGAATTTGGCTCGGGAATGCCATGCATAGACCGAGTTGATGTATGAGAAACCCTAGTCCCCAATTATCTTTAATTTAGCTTCTAGGGTTGATAGAAGCTATAAGAAAGATAACTAGACCTAGAGAAGGAGCTGAGGTGGTTGATGGTGCGGTTGTTGAGGTGAAAAAAGATGGGAATGGTGATGATAGAGACAGGAGATGGAGAGGAAGGTATGGAGATGCGGAGCGAGCTCATGCTGGTTTGGGGTGAGGGAGGAGAAGAAGAAAGAGAAAATGAAGTTGGGATTAGGGTTTGTCGATGGGGGTATAGGGTGTAGGGAGATTTCGTTGTTGAGCAGGCCCAGGGAGTTGATGAGGACTGGCCTAGCGAGTATTAGGATGCATAGGAGTGCGTCTGGGCTACTCGGGGGAGGTAAGCGGTTTTGGCTTGATCTAGTGTTGCACGGGAGCAGCGATCGTTGATGTGCTAGGTGGAACGACCGTTGGATGTAGCTGAGGAAGATCTCAATGGCTCAGAGTGAGCGGGCTCGGATCCGGGTCATGGTTAGCTCAAGCCCATGTCTTCCTTGTTGGGTTGCAATCATTCTTGCTGCATGGCTTCGGCTTCTCTGCTCCATAGATGCTTGACTCCAATTCTTCGCTCCTTGGCTCCTCTGATTCTCCGAGCTTTATTTATTACCTAAAAACACAAAATTAATTAATACAAATATTTATTCTTGAAAACAAAGAAAACACAGAATCTGGGATAATATCTGATTTCTAAGCGCAAAAAATGAGTAAAATGCCAATAATTAGATGTATAAATATGCACTATTTGGCACTCATCATACCCTTTAAGGGAAATCAAAAGACACATATCCCAGTAGTCTAAAACATCTATCGTGTACCATATCCTGTTCCAAAAGACACATGAGTGATACATTCAAGTGAGAAGATATCAACTGCCTAGGGATTCAACCAGGAGGTTATCATGATCATGTTTAACTAGACGGTCAGTTTGGTCACATAAAGATACAATTGTAGCCTATATGACATACCAATATAATACCACATATCGAATACCTTCCGAGTCATAACCAAGTAAACCAGACCAGCCAAACACACGCACAAGCCAGACAAGATACGCTTTTAAAAATGAGAGATTAAATAATGGAAGTGTCCGCACACACAGACAACATGTTTTTGCAGAGAGTAAATGATGCAAAGCAAAGCAATAAATTCAATAAGCAAACACAACAATCATCTACCAAAGGCACACAAAAGCATAATCCATGTTGTCGATTCAAGAATTTTTACCGCCAATATTCAACCAAGAGTAGGCATAATACGCACAACATACCCACTAGCAGAGAATGGCTCAAACTCCTACTCATGTATGAAGATCTCATTGGTCTGCACCACAAACCCACTAATGTAGGTACAATTCGCATGACATGACAGACCCACTAGTGGAGAATGGCTCAAACTCCAGGCTCAAGTATGAAGATATCCCTTGTCCCGTGCAGAGGAAACATTATAAGAGCAAGCTCAAGAGTAAAAACCACAAGAAACATCTACTTGAGAACCGGAAGGTAGACAAAACAAACCTCGTCAAAGAGAACCCGAAAAGCATTCGGGTCATGAAACAATTAATTCCCTTTGGTACTACAATACTCTTAGGCCTCTGTAATGTACAGAGCAACCTTTAGACGCATGTCCCTCTCAATTATTTGACTTTCACCAGTCAAATTAGATTTAACGGCAGACACCAACACTTATTTTACTGATAAGACAGAAATACACTTGACACTTGTAAGTTGTAAGACTAGATTCCCTTAATGGAAACTCATGGTTTTGGAAATTACAGCCAAATAAGTGATGATAAACAGACATACTATGAAGCACAGACAAGTCCTGTGTGAATCAGCTGAAACATTGTTTAACAAAATTTGAAATCGCTGAAACAATTAACCTAATCAATTCTAATAAAACACACAAACCATCACTACTATGAGGCCACTAGATGAACATAACCAAATTATTTTCTAACAACTTCATTCAGGACATGATTACAATCCACACATGATCTCAAAATGACAAGTAACAGTATGCGAGACAATCTACACAGGATCTAATATGTATATTAACAACCATATATTATTAAGGTGACTCAGTTCGGGAAGTATATGCTACACTCCAATAAAATTTGAAATTCACTTGCATATTTACTAGAATCTAAGATGCCAACGATCACATCATCTTTGGATTCAATTTATGTCAGTTGGTCATATTGTGGAATAGGAATTCCCAGGAATGAGTAGTATGAATTTGGTTAATCCTACATTCAAAAGAAAGTAATGAATTATTAAATACAACGACTACGCATTAGGTATAAAATCGGTACAAATCGAGATTACTACGAAGCTTTTGTGCTTGAGAACCCCAAATTTTAAGTTCTTCCTGTTCTCTGCTTTGGACTAATATTCTCAATGTCTGAAAAAAAAATACTAACCGAACTTCAGAAGGTTTCTTCTTTCCTTGTAAGAAAGCATCAATTTATGGTTGGTCAGTAGTGGAAAATAGAAATAAGGCTTACTCATTGAGTTAATAATGAAAGTAATAAGAAATCACCTTGAGGAACAAATATGTGGTAGATAGACAACCGTTGAGGGATTTGTAATTTTTTGGATGATCAGCACCCTTATCTTTTACGATTTTCCTCTTAGCAATAAACATCTTGATGGTCTGGATATAATCATTCAACATTATACAAGCTAATTTCAAACTCACAAACAAGTGAGGGGCACTTTTCTTATGGAACACGTAATTTGGGGATATAGAAACTAGTTGGGGGATATGAATTACTTCCCCCAACCCATGGTGTGTGCTAAGGGGTGACTTTTGGGGGCGAAAATACTAAAATAACCTTCCCACAAAATAAAAATCAAAAACTTAAAATCAAAAAACAAAATCATATCCCCCATTTCCATCTCCACTTCTTATTAATCTTATTTAGGGGTGGAGCTTTGAAACCCAAATATTTCCCATTCCCTTTCAAATTCTAAACTCTCCCCACTCTATATCAAATTCTCTTCTCCTCACTTTGGAAACCAATTTTTTTATTCGGAAGTGATGAAGATCATGCTTGATGATGACCATGTGGAATTGATGAAGACCATAAATATCATGTTCCGGCATATGGTCTTCATCAATTCTATGATGGTCTTAAATCACTTCGCTTTGAATTTTTCCTGCATTAATCGGTCACTTCCATAGAAAATAAAGCAACATGGTATGCTCTGAAAACAATACCGGCATGGTCTTCATATCAACTGACCATGCCTAGCACCGATTAATACTTAAAAAAATTCAAAACGGAAGTGATGAAGACCTAATAATCGATGAAGACCATATGTCGCAACATGATACCCATGCATTTTAGAATTTCTATCAATGCCGGTGAGTCAAGTGAAAAAAATCAACATTCGGATACTTTTCATCCCGCTGCTCCTAGGCATAGAAATTTAAGCAAAATACTATGCCGGAACATGTACTGGTAAGATGCTTTCAAACCTGATTACCATGCCGCACTGTTCAAAACCGTAAAAATCAACTTCACGAAGATCAAAACCAAAATTGCCCGCATGGGTTTTTGGTTGAATACCATGCCGACACCAAGCTTTTCAGCTGCAACAATGGTGGATTCAAAGAAAAAAAAATCAATTTTTCAACCTCTTATTAAGCGGTAATTCTCTCATCACAATCATCTTCCATTTTCAAAAAAGAAATTCCTCTCAAATATTTTTTCCCTCCTTCTACTCTCACCCAAACACAAATAAAAATACACACTAATCTATCCCCAAATACTTAAGATTTTTACTAATTATTATTAACCACTAAACCTAATTAGTGAGGGTAAATTAGGAATTAAAAAAATAATTACATAAGGGGTGACCCAATGCTATTGGGACTCCTATTTTGTCTTGTAGTTATATCCCCACAATTAGTTTTCATATCCCCCAATTACTTGTTCTTCTTATGGTATAGATGATGTGAATGAAGTGTTGATGGTGAACGGAAAGTTAAGATGATCTAAAATGCTCCTCGTTGAACTTTTATCGAGCAGGTAAAGTGCAGGGATTGTCTTGGTCCAGAGATGTCCTCTGCTAATTGTTTCCAACCCCTTTTAAAGCCAATCTTTCCATCGCATGGAGAATCAATGAAGTGATTGTTGAACTCTGCTTGTTCCTGTATGTTTAAATGAAGTGCTTGTTCAAATGAAGTGTATGTTTAAATGAAGTGCTTGTTCAGAGCTCAATGGCTATCAAACATTAAAAAACAACAAAAACAAAGGTAAGGTTCTCGCTTCAAAAATTTACTAAAAATCGGTTTTTATTTTAGGATTTGAAGACAAACCAAGATATCAAAGCAGATTTGGGTTTGTGAGTAACCACCTCAAGTTGATGTTTAAACTTTAAAAACCCATGTTGTAAAACTCCTTCATTACAAGTACAACAATTTGCAGAATGAAGAAAACATGAGAAAATAAAATAAAAAAATTTGTAACAACAATGAGGTTTATAACATGAGATCTTCTTCTTGGGTATTCATCGCCACCGAAATAGCAAGAATAAGAGTACATGATGTCTTCGATAATGGATCTATATCTTCAGGTCGAATTACATAATACCAATCAAATCAAATCTAATCTAATCAAATAATAGTTCAATATCTTCTTCTTCCCATTAATCAAACTAGATTTTGGGTTACAATAAAAAGTCTTTGCTTTTGATTTCTGTTGATTCACCAGTTTTTATTTTGAGATGGGGTTACGAATCGATTTGTGAGATTGAGGTTCAATTGAATTTGAGATGGGGTTATGAATAATCTTCGATTTGTGAGATTGGGGTTCGATTGAATTTGAGATGGGATTATGGATAATCTTCGATTTCCTTTGAGATTGAGATAGGATTCGATATGTGAGAGTTTCATTAGGAAACTGAGAGAGAAACCGAGGCTGTGAGAGAGAAGACCGATAGAAACATTGTAGATAGGATTTGTTTCTATAGACTCATAGAAACAATTTTCTAACGCAGTTTTAACTAAAGTGGGACCATAAGAACAAGTTTCCCAAACAGTCTTAGTGTAGGTCCACGTGGAAGTATACAAATTTCCTAAACTTCCCCCATGTATTAAGACTGCTATGAAGGCTATATTTGCTTTTCGGTGAAAAAAGACTACCTTGGGAAGCCCAATATATAAAGAAAGCCTGAGGAAGTCTTATTTATAAATTTTAAGCAGACTTAAAAAACTCATTTTCCACTAATGGCTTTTTTTTGTGATGTGCAATTTATTGCGTACCAAACAATTTTGACAAAAATGAAAGTAGCCAGTTAGTATCGGTTATTTTGCATTGGAGTCCTGTCTTTGAGGTTTTCTTGATTTATGTTAGGGGAACACATTGAAGGCAATGACAGGCGTAAATAACTCCCGATAAACCAGAAAATTTGGACAACTTTCTACCATCTAGTAAGTAGTAAATTTATGAAAGCAGATAAGCGTAGTCACCACACTTTTGCATGCATGGGGTCTAATTTGTTGATGCACTTAAATCTGCGGCATCTTTTCAGGCTCACTGCATGGTAATGATCCCGACTCTAAGATAATCACTTTTATTTTTCTCCTAAGATTATGACATGGAAGCACATTTATTGGCTTGGTCTTAAAGCACCATTGTATAAGATTGAGAAAACATACATACATATTACACTTTCAATCTCGGTTCTCTCTTGTGATTGAATTTGAAAGGGAAAAGGGGGATACTGGATCGAAGTTGGTTGGGCGAAATTATCTCGAAGCCAGTATTTTTTGACAAAATATGTGATTTATTTAAACTTAAAGCGCAAATGTCTTTGCCTTAGCAAGACAGAGTTTATCCATGGTGAAAATCCATGAACTCTTCAATACAAAGCTTGTCTTTCCTAACTCTCATAGAATACTATCGCCTACATTATTTAGATCTCGTTTGATATGAGATATCTTGCAAAAACTAAAAGAAGAAATCAATGTTTTTATCTTACTAATAAGATTATTACTTTCCCATCCGACTAAACTAATATCGGTGTGATACTCTTTACAACTATCTCGCATCACCTCACGAGGTGAATTTGAATGTTTTGCTCCTTAATCCAAATATGAATGCCTCCAGAGAGCCATGCGCTCAGAACTCAGGGTCAATCACTCCGTGCATAAGATCCTTTAACACCCGTAGGTACTGCAGAAGTTAAAAGCACAATACTGCCAAAAGTATTAGTTACATGATCAAAGGATGCATCAACAAAATCTGTAGATATATTAGCGGTGTTCATGCTCTATGGTGTTCAAAAATATCATAGCATGGATGTGTAGTGTATTTCGAGAGACAAAGCAAAGTTTGTAAATGAAATTGTATTCTAGATGCAATTGAGATAGGTTTAGGGTTTTATCCTCAAAGACGTTTTCACATATTTCTTACCATATATCCGGCATCCCACCATCAAAGTCAGCTTCCAAGTATTCTGATCTTCTAGACCATTTAAATGTTGACTGTTGAACTAAGAAATCATCCATTCTTTGATACTCCCACAATTTTCTGCTACTCTGTCGATGTTTACATTCAGATGCATCCAAACAGATCGAGCAAAACTACATTCAAGTAGTAGATGATAAAGAGATTCCACTTGGCAACTACATATTTTTACATTGAAAGCCAATCTTTGCTATTATAATCAGTTATTTTATCTTTAAATCTGCACTATATCCTTAAGACACTTCCATATGAAGAGTTTGATTATTGAGGAATTTTCATCTTCCATAGGGCTTTCATACTTCTTTAGGGACAACATTGAGAGTAGCTTGTTGAGAGACAAGAGTTACCAGCTTGTTGTACGCATTTTAATCAGAAATAAACCATCTTTTGTAGGTTTCATCTAACAACATCTTCTTCCCCCGAGGTTGATCTGCATTCTTATGATTTTATTTGTTACTTCGTGAGTGGATAAAACATGCAACAAGCTGATATTCTATGTAGATCTATCTGGGTTTAACAGTTCAGAGACATGCGTACACCAGATTCATCACTGGGTTTGAGAATACCAGCGTACAAGTATGTACAACCTACAAAAAATAACAAAGTAGTGCATTTATTCAAACAAAATAATCTCTGCATTCATCACATAGAAATCCTAGCAAAAACATATACTATTGTACAGACATGTACACCTCTATAGAAATCCTAGCAAATCCGACGTTCATACAACTAAACATGACATACATCCATGGGAATGAACAATGGTGTACAACTATGTACATGTCTATAAAAGTCCATAATAAGGATCCTACACTTAAAGATAAAAATCTATGCAGTTGCAGCATAAGCTTATCAAGTTAATCTATGCAGCATAAGCCTTTCTAAAGTGGATCAGTAGGCATCTATGCATCATAAGCTTATCAAGTCAATCTTTTTCCTTAGTGCACAAATTTGTACACCCAAAGTTACTTATACAAGAATAAGCTTATGGAGTCATTTCACATGTGCACCGGATTGTACACCCCTGATTATAGTTTATGTGAACTTTGCTAAGCTCATCATGCTACATTGTTATTCAAGCATTTCAATCTTCCTAGAAAGAATGTACACAATATAACAATCTATAGTAGTTGAAAGTAATGGATGATATACCTCTTTGGTACTGAACTAAATGAAAGTGAAACCTCGTGGCTATCCTCGCTTTGGACCACGAGTGTGCCATAAAAAATTCTCTGGATCGATCCTTCCATAAGGAGAAAACATCTTGATCAAGACCGACCTATAGTTAGGAATACAAATTCATGACTAGTAATACTAGTATATGAGGGAGGAAGTGATACATACTCGCTATTCTTTGATCAAGATTACCGATGCATAGCCTCTTTTCAAATTGACACTTATCCGGACATGATGATCAAAGAATGGTGAGAGACAAACGGTGAGAAACAACATTCATGATCCAATTTTCCCATTCTGGGAAAGAAATCAACACTATTATGAGAATTAGTTTGTTAGATGAAAAGGTTCATCACTGAAATAGAAGCAAAGATATGAACATACACCAAAGAAGCTAAATAAAATCGTAAGCATATTCCATCATCAACTTTTTCAAAACCAAAAAGCATGACAACCCCGGTAAGCATCATTTGTTGTTAATAATGAATACTAGTGATGACACTATAACAACAATGTACACATTAACAATGAACAAGTGTACAACTATGTACACATTAACAATAAACATGTGTATAACTATGTATACATTAAGAATCAACATGCTATATATCAGGCAATCGATAAATTCAACAACTATCAACCCGCATAGTAAACTACTTCTCTCAAGTTACTACACCGATTATTAATTATTTCAAAACGGATATAGCAATTTCTACACGAGATTCATGTCGTTATTTACCAATGTAATATTATATGTACGGATTCCCTGCATGCTAGCTACTCAATTCCTATGAACATATGTTTCAAAACTAGGAAAATGAATTTAAATATTTAGATCTCAATACAATATGTAACAAAAGAAATAAATGACCATTGATATCTTATTTAGACCACTACCTAAATCAAAATATAGAGAATCCCCAAATAAGAATAAAAGTCTCAAATTAAGACAGATCATAATGCCAAAATCAGATACGATGTCAATTATATGCACAAGAATAATTCAAAAACAAATGTGTACAAACCGGAAACACAAATATATGCTTATCAAATCAATCTATTTCCAATGTACAGAAATTCGTACACCCTTGTTACTTACGCAAGAATAAGTTTACGAGTCATTTTTTTTTCACATGTGCACTAGATTGTACACCCTAGTTATAGTTTACGAATTACTTTGTGATTGTTTAGAAAATCATTAAAAATCATGTGCATTAGATTGTACACCAGATTGTATACAATAATGTACACTTATATTTTAGGTATACTAATATGTACACATATAATTTATGTAAACCAAATGTACCAGTGACTCAGCATCACCGATTGACATCCAAGAAATGAAAAAAATTGTTAACTAAAATTTAATTAAAAGTCCTAGAATGGACTACTATGTGCACATGTAATTTATTGTCACATGTGTACAACAATGTACACTTATATTACATGTGTACTGATATGTACACTTATAATTTTTTGTGACAACATATATCCAAATGACTCTTCAATAAGCGGCTTGAGAACTAATCGTTTACATGATTTGCTAAACCAATTCAAGTGTCCCTTTATTTTGCTAACACACACAAAGCTTAGGTACGTGATTAAAATGGCAATCACAATTTGAGTTCAACTCACCGTTACATGATTAGAATGACAGACCTTGAGCAGCTTCATCAAGGTTAGGATCGTGATGACATCTTATGGGGAAACCATTGTGTATATTCATCTCAACTCATTAGTCTTGCTTACCCCTGGCAATCAATATTAATTTGGAGTCCCCAACAAACAACCCAGCATGTACAAAAAGAAATCAATTAGTTTAACAATTAGAGAAGAACCCAAAGATGTGAGCCAAACACATGTCCACCTGAAATTCATTAGGTGCAACTATAAAATTTATTTCATCCCAGACCGGTTATTTTGTTGAAGTTGAATTATAAAATTTATATAGAATCACACAAAATACTATCCATAAATTCAAGTCAAATGGGAAACATGATAAAATGTTATGCTCATTGTTTTGACAATATAAGTAAGATTTAGAACTTAGCGTGGATCGGTCTTCACAAAATCAAATATTACCAGAAAATTCAAGGGAAGGTGTAAGCATAGTCAGTGAAGCAGTTGTAAGGCACATGGTTCGCTAAAGGAAAAATGCAAGATTCAATCTTTCTAAGTAAGATAACACTTATGAAGATGCGCTAGAAAAAGCTAACTATGTTGAAAACATATGAGTTGTGTTATAATTATATTGCGACAATTCTGAGACACATGTTTAGGCGTAACCAACACTCACGAGATAAGGATATGAGATTTGTTCTAAGATTTGTGATATATATACATTTTCGGTTCATGGAAATCTAACAAAGATCTTTTTTAGTCTAGATTTGAAATGCCATCTGTATACACTTGGCATTAATCTCTAATGCTACTGTGCATTCCAACTACTACAACATTTACAATGCAATGTGTACCTCTTATCTCTTACCACATTACTGAAAGAAAGGGAGCATTACATAATTATTTTATTTAAAAGAGCTTGCCACTTTCTCCATGTGACTACAATTCATGAAATCAACCCTAATTCATAAATGAAACAAATCTATTCAACAAGGTTAGATACTAGAGAATCAAAATTTCCTTTATTTTATCTAATTGCGGATGACGCATTTTCAAAGCATAGCATGTTAATTCATTTAACTACTACTTCGTAGATCAATTTACATTGCCTAAGTCACTAAATTAGTGAACATCGAAAGAGAACCTAGTAATGGGAAAAAAATACTTGAGATTTTGTTCACGGGTTTAATTCTAATAAATCCAGGTTCCAATATCAAATGAAATGGATCTAAGAAGAATGAGATAGACACAAATCAAACATCCAATTATGAAAAAGAAATAAGTAAAAAGCTAATTATTGTGTTCCTCCCAAAATAACCATAATCCAGAGAGAAAATCATGCGCATGCACCAATCATTGGAGATATTGAGAGGTCAGTGATTTTTAATAACTTGATAAAGATTCCGAAATGAGCTTCCTCTTAGTCCTCCTTCAAATTTGTATACTATAAGAAAATTAAATCTCAATGCATAAAATGTAGGCGATCAACAAACAAAATCAACGACTTCTCAACAAAAAATTCAATAAAACCTCACATAGATCTCA
>JAJJWW010003546.1:0-170335 GCA_023531295.1 Papaver armeniacum | reverse complement strand
GGAGAATTCTTCCACGGCGCCTTGGCCATGCCAAATCTTTCCAACCAAGCCAAAATCTTTCCAACGGCGCCAAACGCTAACTTTGGTTGCGGAGCCAGTTTTTAGATTTGGCCATACCGCAACGTCTCTGGCATACCAATATGCCGCGGCGACTCTCATGCCGCCATGCCATGGCTACGCCACCGGCATGCCATTTGCATGTGGCCGACTCCACTTCACTATACAATAATATGTGGCCATAATCAATGGCCATACTTCTTCATGAGATGCAATCTCAGCCATCCAAGTTCGCCAACGAACCGATAAGCTCACGACAAGTTTTTGGCAACTAGCCAAGACGAGCCTAGCATTACATGATATTTACCTGCGGCAAGCCTCTCAATTTTAACTTGCTACACGTAGAAAAGTGCTACATGTTTCCACGGAAACACTCGAGACATCAAAATATGTCACAAACTGGGGGATGCTCATCAAGGTATTGGTCTGGCGGTTTACAGCGTGCGGCGTGCAATGCGCCCGTTACAAGAAAGTGTCATGAAGTAGGATAATTAGTGGTGGTGAGAAGTAACTGTGTAAACAATTCATTTCCTTAATCATGGAAGAGTAATGACTAACGGTTACACGAATTCACTTCCTTCATCATGGAAGCATAACGTCTGGAAGTTACACGTTACTCTTTTCTTCCACCACTCAATCGTTTCCACTTCCTACGAGACCAGGGTACGTTTCACTATGACTTGTAAAAATAGGTTTCGCCTAATTCCACCAAAAAACAAAAGTTTTTGGTCGGCAACACACAATATCTAGAAATCACCTGGTAGCTTTCCATTCTGCTTACCAGTTCTACTTTATGATACAAGTCATAAAACACCCATACTTACAGAATCAACTATTTTGGTCTCAACACTTTCTTCGCTTCCCTCCCTAAGACCAACCCTTCTCCTTCACTTTGTGACCGAAGTGTAGGAGCAGAATCTCGCACAACACATCTTCTTACCAAGCGAAATTCATTTCCTTAGCACGCCTGCGAAATTATCAAGAGCCTGCGAAAATATGAGTTGTACTCCACTATGTATGAGCTGCCATCCACTATGTAAACACCTATATAAAGAGAAGAGCAGGAGAGAGAAAAAGGGGGGGATACACATTTTTGTGAGAGGAATAGATATTTTTTGTAACAGAGAGAGGGGAAGACTTGGATTTTCTTTATTAACTCCTTCTTCTTCTTCATTCATCAACCTAGAGTTCCAAATACTCATTAATGGAGTCTCAATGTAACCCAAATGTAATTTCAATAATCATAGTGAAGAACCCTAACCCCGTGGATGTAGATCACATTGATCAAACCACGTAAATCTTGTGTCTTATTTTACAATTTTAGCACTTTAATCTTTACTTTGATTATGAAATAGATTTAGATCTATGAAATATTATAAGGGGTGTGTTGTGGGAAATCCTGCAACTACACGAAGCAAGCGTGGAACGGCCATTTCTTGGTTTAGGCCAGGATTGTACAGATTGATCTCTCGAATCAAAAGTGCTCCCGTGCAGTACATTGTTTAGGGTTTAGATTTGTTTCTCACCCACACACCCAAAATTACCAAAATCAGCAGAAATGATTTTCACCCATAAACAACAGTTTAGTGTTCAAATCTAGACGAGGTCCCGGGTTTTTTTTTCTTCAATTGTGGTTTCCTCGTTAAAATAACTTCCGGTGTCTTGTGTTTTTCCTTTTTTCGCATTATATTGTATATCTTTATAGTTGGATTTACGCAAGTAGTACGTATTCAATCTTAGTAGATACATTCAGCAATCATAATCGATTACAAGACTTTTTTCTTGTAAATTCGTATCTTGAAAGATAGATAACAAGTTTTATTACTTGGATTGGATTATTTGGATAAGACTAGATCGATCTTGGATATTTATTTTTGGGATCGTCCAAGTACTCTTATTAACAATTAGGTTTATGGACTCATTTGTCTATACATATTGATTGGGAAGAGATAGAGATATGAACTCTATATACATATTTTCAAGGATCATTTAATTGGTCTGCTTGCAATTGCATTAGGTTTTGTCCGTACATGTTCCCTAACAAAAAAGTTGGTGGTGTACTTGGTACCCTCTCCTTTTCAGGGGGTCAGAATGACCTAACATTAAATAAATAAATTAAATGAGGAAGAATTCTGGAGAAATTTTTTCAATTTACAGGATGTGCCATAGTCAACCATTTCGGGTATATTTTTTAGCTCGTTCATCTGATTGACATGAATTTTTAGTTTGTCATATTAGATATCCGTACGACCTTTGGTATATATCTCATGTTCGAATTCTTAATTAATTTCTCATAGTTCCTGTTTTCGTAGTTGAAAAGAGGAGGTACCCAAATACACCACAATCTTTTTGTTTCAACCTATAATTCCTCTATCGAATGTGATCGTCTATGGACATAGTCGAGACAATACGAAAATTCGGTTCACACTTCGTGTGATTGTCTATGGATACGAGATCGAGACAATATAACAACAAGATAACTTGTGTGATTAACTATGGATACAAGATCGAGACAATACTACAACAAAGTGTGTTACTTGATAATAGGTTCAGTAATAACCAAACTCTTACTATCAAGTAATGCGGAGTTAACGTATATGTGTATTTTACTTTATTATAATAAACAATTATAATGCATAAATCAAAGTAAAAGACATAACAAGATTTTGTTAACGAGGAAACCGCAAATGCAGAATAACCCCTACCTAGTCCAGTTTTGAATACTCTCAGAATTAAGCCGCTATACAAAATCTAATACCAACTTCGTATAGTTGAGTCACGCACGTGAATAGCAAGTCCTTTGGATCGTATTCCAAATAGCAAAGGAATAATCTGTTTGGTAACCGCTCTAATCAATCTTGCTACAAGATTTAGATGAGTCGTTGACAAAGGCTCTTCCGTTTAATCTACTAAGCTCTTTTTTCTGGCT
Organism: Papaver armeniacum; assembly: GCA_023531295.1. NCBI lineage: Eukaryota > Viridiplantae > Streptophyta > Magnoliopsida > Ranunculales > Papaveraceae > Papaver > Papaver armeniacum. The sequence goes on along the minus strand of JAJJWW010003546.1, from coordinate 167,349 downwards.
AGATCAATCTAACTTTAACTACCGAAATAGTCAAGTATAAATTCGCACTCAAACAATATAGATCTCAAAGAGATATATATAGAATGACGATCTCACACAATTAATCAATCGAATAAATCTGATTCTAGTTGGATCCCAGCCAATCAACGTTTGTGCACACCATTCACAAGATACGAAAACTAATAAGAAATATTCTTCGTCTTCAAATCTTCGTTAATCTTTAATAACCTGCACAACACCACTTGAATCTCTTGTGATCAATCACGCACAAAATGGAGTCTGTTAACAATGGATTATCAAAAGATATCTTTAGATCTACAAACAGTTCTAAAGATCCCACCAATACTTCAATATAGTTTGAGTGAATCTTATATCAGAAGAGAAGATTCTCAAGAATAAACAAACTAGGTGTAATCAAAGTTTCAACAACCGTTAGTCAATCAAATCAATCGAAAACTAATAACACTGCAATTATCTAGTTTCCCACCAACGGTACTCGTAGAGCTTCTTGATCCCACAGAAGACTTTAAACGAGCGGTCGTACGAAATTTCACCTAATTAAGATACTTTCCTCTCCGACTAGTCGGCTCCACCAGAAACAACAAGAATGAGGTTTGCCTGGCTCGTAGGATGGTTTGCTAGAAATGCAAACTTAGGTATTTATATACCAAGGATGTTTGAACACCAAGGAATTTCCAAAACCGAAAATATTCTCAAGATATGCAATGAATGGCAAAATTTGGTTTTCCTAATTCCAATAAATGCTTATCCAATATTTCCGAAATCTTTCAATAGAAAATTTCCAATTAGTAAATGCACATTACTAATTTTTATTCTCTAGAGATATGAATTAATTGCTGGTAATTAAAGCATATTAAACCAAAAACCTTAATTAAAAGATTCTTAATTTATTTCGGCATAGGATCACCTTGAGTGCTAACGGGGGTTTACTCAATAAATACTTCTAGTGATTCTTAAACACTTTTAATGGAATTCTAAAGTATTGCGTTATTTGTTGTATACTTCTAAAATCTCTTTCAAAGTTTATATTACTGGTTATAGATTGTTAAAAGGTCGTCTAAAGTTTGTGTTACTTGTTGTAAACTTGAAAATTCAAAGACTTTGTGTACTTGGTTATTTTCAAGACTTTGAGTGACTTTAGTGTATAAATTTTCCTTGATGAAAGTCTTACAAAATATGTAAGATTTTGGAAGACTTCCTGTTAGAGCACTGCTCGGTCGAACTCGCAAGCTTTGCTATCTCAAGCTTGTTTGTCAATATTAGTGATCAAAACTATAAGTCTTGATTTCTAGTCTACTTATAGTGATGTCTCAGACTAGTATAGATTGTGTAGTTGAGCATTAGACTTCACGGCGTTCATCAATTGAAGACGAAGAACTACTAAGGAGAGCTTGTGGAACTTCATCAACAAAAGGTATGTGGACACTAAAACTCATCTATCACTTGGAAAGTCTATTTCTACTCTATCTCCTATATTGAGACAAAAGTCGTATTACTGCAGTTTTCGATTATGCACATTTGAGATTTCGAGCTGAGTTTAATTCGCTTACATATTTCTCGAAATATGTGTTGGTAAGCTTTCGCTTCAACCAATTTCATCTTATATTCTTGACGAAAGTCAAAAGATGATCATATGAAAATCGTCGAGTAACATCTTACATGGTTTGTGTGATACAATCATTTGATGTAGACTTGGAATGTTTCGTTATGATTATTTCAATAACTTGAAAATTGCTTTGATGTTAATAGTGTGTGAAAACGGCTATTGTCATCCTCTAAGAAAGTTTCAATGATTGAAATAGAGTTTAGAACTATTGGATTATGAACATAGTATGCATTCTTGCATGTATATGATCCATGACCGGAACTATAGTATGCATACCCGTATGTGTACTTGTAGTTGTGAAATTCTGTGTACCAAGTACATACCGGTACGCATACTTGCGTAAGGTATAGGTCCGGGAATTTCTGCTGGGTTTTGAAAGTGTACTAAGGTATGCGTACACGTTCGCATACTGGCGAACCCAAACTCAGACCGGCTACTTAAGTATGCGTACCCATTTACATACTTGAGTGACTAAAGTTCTAAAATCGGTTTGTTCATGAACTAATACATTTATATATTAAGGAATTCATTCTTTGCAAACCGTGGCTATAATGTTCATGAATTGATTCGAGTGAATCAAACCGATTTTGCTTCAATTGTGTTCTTGTATACTTCTATGATAATATAACAATTGAACAACTCTTTAACTAGTTTCATTTGAGTCATTTGAACTAGTTATGGTTAAGATGAATAAGGTTTATATGAGAGTGTTCATATAGATAACCTCGGTTAACTACTGTTGAGCCAACATAGTGAACACGTTTAGGCACGGTTACATAAGCCTAAATGAGGGTACATTTCATTTGTGTATAACAAGCTAAGTTTGATCTAACAAATGAAAGATATTAGATTGAATCTAATCGTTTTTCATCCAACGATGAATATTGAATGCTTTGTTACCAAGGTAACTTAGATTGCAAACCCCGATTTGAAAACTATAAAAAGAGAACTCTAGCAACTGGAAACCTAATCCCCACACCTCCCGGTGATACTAGTTGTATAAGCTAGAGTCGATTCTCCTTTAACCTTAGGTTTTTCACGAAACCCTGTAGGTTAACGACTTGAAGACTTCATTGGGATTGTGAATCCAGACCCAACTATTTTCTCTGTAGTTGCGTGTTCTGATCTTACTTCTTCTATCGTTATTGAGTATTATCTTTGCTAAGATTTGCTTGAGATTTATCTCTGATAGGTAAGATTAAAAGTAGTCACAAACATCTTTGTCTCATCGTTTGTGATTCCATAATATCTTGTTTCGCTACCATACGATTAATATTATTGTAAGGTGATTGATAATACTAGGCTATTTTTCGAGAATATGAGTCTGGTTTATCAATTGGTTCCTGTGCACCTTGATTAATCAAAAGACGGAACAAAACTCGTAGGTATTTCTGTAGGAGACAGATTTATCTATTTCAATAGACTTTTCTGTGTGAGACAGATTTGTTTATCAAGTCTTTGACTTTGGGTCGTAGCAACTCTTGGTTATGGGTGAGATCAGCTAAGGGAATCAAGTGCATAGTATCCTGCTGGGATCAGAGACGTAAGGAGCGCAACTGTACCTTGAATCAGTGTGAGATTGATTAGGGCTCAGCTACATTCTAGTCCAAAGTTCATTGGTAGTAGGCTAGTGTCTGTATCGGCTTAATACATTGTGGTGTTCAAAGCTGGACTAGGTCCCGTGGTTTTTCTTCATTTGCAGTTTTCCTCGTTAACAAAATTTTGGTGTCTGTGTTATTTCTTTTCCGCATTATATTTTGTTATATAATTGAAATATCACAGGTTGTGCATTAAATCGATCAATTGGTAAATCCAACCTTTGGTTGTTGATTGAAATTGATTGATCCTTGAACATTGGTCTTTGGTACCGTTCAAGTTACTTCTCTTATATTCAATCGGCCTCGCAAATTCCTATTTGTTGATTGCATATTGAATTGAGAGATAGAAATATAAAACTATTTGATATACTTCTCTATATTGAGTCTGACTGTCTAGTTGATTCTCTTGAAAGTATATTGGAGTTTTTCTATTCAGATTGCCAAACGAAATATTGAGTGTGGTTGTTGTACCCCCCGCTTTTTCACTTCCCAAAAAAACTAAAAATATTTCTTATTCTCTTTTGTTTTGTCTCACAAATATACAATCTATAAAACCCATATCGTAGATGCATATATGCCTTAAAAAATAAATCATAGATGCATATAAATTATATTATATGATTAAATACTTTTTATTTTATTTATTTGATACAAATGTGTAATAATAATTATTTTTATTATTATTATCGAACGAAAAAAATATATTATCTATATAATTACTTAATATATTAATAAAATTATTCACGGTCTATTACTCGTCGGTGGTGGGAAGCCTAGCAACAAGCTGGGCACCAACACCTTTTTGAATAGCAGTTCCAATTCTATGAAAAAGAACACCACCTATCTTATGATTCGCATCGTGACTTATAAGGCGCTTAACTGCTCGTAAATGCGATAGTATCATCCCCTAATTCCCCTAAGGTTGAGAAAGCGAGTACGCCAAATCCATAACCATGAGCGGTGCACTTATCGAGGTATTTATTCCGTTTACGAGTGATAGCCATGGAGATTGCATGTCCGGGAGTAAATCGCGAGTGCTAGCGCTTGTAAAGGGGATACACCCGTGACATCAAAACAAACATCCTTCCCACTTTCCCACTAGAATGTCCGCAGCTTAAGATCCTTGGCAGGGTAGAGCGTAAGCCTAGAGAAGCTTCTTTCTTTTCTGGTACTCCGCTTTATAACACATATCTACGAAGACATCTCGCACTCCATCATGGCGGTATTTACTCCCTACATCCTTGGCGCAGTGAACAGCATGGTCACCATAGATGTCCATTGGCTTGTTACAACATGAGCATAAGGTGTCATCTGCGAAGAGAGGAATCCCAAGACGGTATTGCAGTACTGCACGAAACTGCATGGGGCCAATAGATTGACCAAGCCCCGGAATTGGGATTGCCTTGAGAAAGTCCAGAGCATGAGGAATCCGATTGCTGTGCCATAAGAAAATATCACGCTCTTTGAAGGAACAGGTTGATGGCAGGTTTGCAGCGACAACATCAAAGTATTTTGCTGCCAGTTTGTGCATAAACTTGGGGGCAGCGTCGTTGATGTCGAAGTCGGAGGGAGAACTACCAATGGCCTGTGTGTATGCAAGTAGAGCGAAGTTGTAGTTGGCATAGGAATCTAAGGCTTCCGTGCAGGCTAGGATAGTGCCTTGCAGCTGCTGTGTTTGAATACATGATGATAGGTAACAGTACGAGCTCGCATCTGTCATCGTAATTATGCCAAGACCCCCAAGTTTCAAGGGCAGGGTTGCAACGCGTTGTTGTATAGCACCAAAACCGGAACCATCACCAACGATTAGCTTCCTTAAGTATTGCATGAGGTGCATATCAAAGTTCGCGGCAGCAGGGTGTAAGGCCTGAGTACAGGTCGTCCTTAGAGTGAAATATAGCTTCGAAACGCCGTTGCAGTTTCGTAGCAATAACAATTCAGCCTGGGGATCGTGCAATTTCTGGATGTTGAGCATCAACTGGACCGTACGATCAACCCTATGCTGAACCACATCTCGGCAAAATTGCAAGTCGAGACTAACAGGCCCTCCCAGCAGTTTCACACCCAAAGTTTGTGTGCTGATCTGTGTAGGGAATACGCCAAAGATCATCTCTTCTCGGGCCGTAATGCTTTGTTTTGGACAAGTTTAGGTGCAATCCTCTCTGTGGACCTTCAACTTGTAGAATGTGCAGTGCCTTAGAGACTTCTAGTGTGTCCCCTGCTATTGTGCCATCGTCTAAATACCAGGATTGGAAGGCAAGGGAGCACTGATAGGTGTAGAATACACCGTATTTACTATATAGAGTTTATGCTTTCTTTGCTATTTTTCGTGTGAATTATGTATTTTATGGTTGCTTTTGAGTTATCAGGTACGCTGGAGTCGCACGGAGGAAAAGAAGAAGAGATTACTCTATCTGAGTCAAAAAGGCGTAATTGTTGTTTCACATGCTAGTGGGAGCTGAGCCAAGATTAAGGGGCGACTCTACTCGGAGGAATACTATCTGGAGCCGACCGAAGGTTAAGGGGTAGCTCTCTTTTGGAGGAATGATAAAGACGGACCGGGCGAGGATAAGGGGTTAGAAACTGGTAACCCTTATCGAAAAGCTGAGTACCAATATTATGCCCCTTATCTATCCTACTCCGAAACCGGAAAAGAAAGTTTTCTCTCGATTAAGTCCTCATTTCATTTCCACAGAATTAAATGAGAACAAACAGATCTGTGATTTCATGGATGATGAGGAAGGAGATGAAGTTGATGAAGAACGGGGATCTCACGCTCATGCTCGGATCGAGAAGAGAGTTCATGGGTTGAAACAGAAAAGGAGATCGCATAGGTTGAATCTGGGAATGGCCTTGATACTGGTTCAAATCGAGGAGAGATGAAGGGGGTTTTTGGCAGATTCATGAAGCAGAGAGGAAGAATGATGTTGGCTTTTGTAGGATGATGTCTCCGTGAGTTATGCTTGATTGAATCTATTTGGTTTAGGTTCAGTGAAGAACGAAACTGGGTTTGAATGTTGGGGAGTCTGGAATCAAAATCTGAGGATTGACTATGAGGAAAAACAGAAGATGATGAAGCTCAGATGAAGAAGAAATTCAAGCCTATTCTGCTGAATCGAAGATGGGTTTGTGATGATTGAGTTGATTGCAGGCAGCTCAATGAGGTGATTATGGAGTCAGTAGTATGGCCTGAGATGGTGGATGCAGTGGAGCTTGTTGGTGGCTCAGGGCAAGAAGGTTGGAGCAAGCAAGGATGCTGTTGATTGACAGGGAAGAATATGAATCCAGTGTGAAGCTGGTGAAGATGAAATTGCTGCTTGAGCTGGATGAATTACAGGGTACAAGAATTACAGGAGCAGTTTGCAGGGGTTGTATGCTTGGTGGTTTTTAGTGGATTTGGTTTGCAGTTGGAGTTGATATTATGCAGGACTGCAGTTCATTTATGGAGGTGTAGAATGATCGTACTCAGGGCATGGATGCAGCTGCTGTTGGAGTTGTTGCTATTGAGATATTTTTGGCAATGGCAGAGGCTGATGGTTGTGGTCTTGATAACAAGATTAATATGCTGCTGGTATTACAGGTGCAAGAGGACAGTGCAGATAGTATTCTTTATAGTGATGCTGTCACAGAAATGGACTTAGATGGTGGAAGCTCAAGTTATAGCTGGAGTTGAGCTGAATTGAATAAGTGTGGATGTTTGTAATGTTGTCTCAAAGTGAAGCAGCTAAGATGGTAAAGCACTGATGTTGCTGGTGAGCTGATTACAGAACATAAGACCTAGATGAATGATTAGGTTTTATAAGTTATGGGACTATTGGCTGTTTGCAAAGAGCAGTTGGATGTCACTGCAATGTTTGGTTCAGTTCGTTGCAGCTGGGGTTGCAAGTAGTTGTTCAACGAGGTAAATGGTAGCAGTGGCTGTGAAGTTACAAGGATTGGTGTTGCTGCTGTGTGTGTTGAGTTGATTGGGAGAGAACTGATGCCATGAATATTGTTGCTGGGAAGTGCAAGTAGTTGACAGGGCTACAAGTCGTGATGCAGAGATTGTTGAAGCCAGGGACTTGAGTCGAGATGTTACTTGCACTAATCTGGTGATGGTATGCAGTGAGTTGTGAAGCAATTGCAGTTGCGAGAGATGCAGTTAAGCTGGTGATGTTGTGTTTTGAGTTAGAGAATTAGAAGACTGAGAAGAAGGTTGCAGGTGGAAATGTTGGTTGCTGCTATGAAATAAGGAGTTGAATTTGAGGTTGGTTGCAATTGGTGGTCTTGAAGCTGTGGTTGGCAACAAATGGAGTTGCAAAATAGTCATCATCCGGGTCGTAAAGTGAAAGTTGGTGCAATACAGTATGGTCATCTTGGCCGTGAATGAGCTGCAGCTGCGAGGAACCCATAGCCATCATGGCTGGACACGAGTACTGGCGCATCACAGAATTATGGCCGGTGCAAATGGCCTAGCCTGGACTAACTCATGTCAAATGAGTCACTGACCCGAGTTGACCCACTAATGTTGACTCGGCAGTTGACTCCGAGTTGGACCGTTGACCGTTTGATTTTTCAGGTCACCGAGTCGTTTCCTAAGCGACTTTCCTACCGATTTCCGCCACAATACCATAATTCCTACGACCGTTTTCTGGCGTATTTTCTACACGGGTTTCTCATTATTGTGGGCTTGGTGGATTCTCACCTAATGGACTTTGAAGATTAAACCTAATTTTAGAAGTTGGAGAAAGCTATAAAAGGGAAGGTCTTCTACAATATATCATATCTTTTTTTTAGAATTTTGGAGAGCCACTTTTGTTTACGCTTCTAGGGTTTGGTTTTGTTCTTCTTCTTCCTTGTTTTATTATTGAATATTGATGATGATGAACTCCATAGCTATGAGTAGCTAAACATCTTGTTGGTTATGGGATAAAAGTTGATTTCTCAACATGCTTTTGATTCAATGAATTAGTTTTGTCTCGAAATTATTGTTTGTGATTCACAATTAATAGTGTTATAAGATTTGAGAACTTGTTAGGTTGAGTCCGGAATCAATCCGATTTGTGTTCATCTCTAGAGCTATATTAGGGTTTTTAATACGAAAACGTTGTTTATCCCTGATTCTAAGTAGCATAATTGTGATTAGTGTTTATAGTGATATATCCTATTAGTCACAAGTGAATCATAACTTTTGTTAAAACGTTTAGTGCTTTTACACATTCGCTTGCATTGATGAGTCTTATTCCATAAATCTTAATGCTTTTAGGGAGTTAAACTTAATTGTGCTTTTACACTTTAGGTTGCTTTCACGAAGAATTCACATATGCATCTTTTAATGTGGTTGTGATGAAAACAGGGGAATTAACGGGTTATACTTGCGATCAAGATATCCTAGGACTTTTAATAAATACGAGATTAAATACCAATTCTAATCATTGATGAAAATACATGTTTGTGAATGATACTATCCCTTGACCAATATTCTCTCCTTATTGATTTCTCCAATTACTTATTTTGCTTTTAATTACTTTTATTTGCTTAAATACAACAAACATACCTTGGGTTACTTAGAAACCGAAAGTTTATAACAACAAACGCCTCTCTCGTGGATACGAACTCTTTCTTTATCGAATACTATATTTATATCTAGTTGATTGGGAAAGTGAAATTATATTTGACGGATTGACAACCGACCAAATTTTGGCGCCGCTTCTTTTGGAGGCATACGGCTTGTTATTGAGTTTTTAGTTTTTTTTTACAATTTCGCTTTTATCTTTGCTTTTGTTTGTCGTCTTGTTTCTCACTTGTTTGCTAGAATTGTTTTCGTATCAATCCCTGGCTACTAAAGATTGGAATTATCCAAGGTGCTGGATAGCTACTCGAAAAGGCACAATACTCCAACCAAGGCGAAACACAACGGACGAGCACGAGTTAGAAGTAGGAGAAGAGATTTTCCAACAACAAGAAGAAGAAACAATGGGTGATGCAAATCGCTCACTCAAGGACTTAGCTTCTCATAGGCTTGATACACAACAGGGTGTATTCAAACGAACTCTACTTTTGAGATAAAGCCGGGTTGCTTAGAGAATTACCAAAATTCCATGGCATGGTGAATGAAGATCCTAACAAACATCTTTTGGACTTCCACACCATTGTCACGGCTATGATTCCAGCAAATGTTGAGGCGGAAGGTGCAATGTTGAAGGTTTTCCGTTTCTCTTTAATGGATAGTGCTAAGGATTGGTTGTACTATTTACCTCCCTAAGTGTCACAACATGGAATGGGTCAAGAAACTCTTTTTGGAGAGATATTTTCCCGCATCCAAGGCTACTCAAATTCGCAAAGAAATTTATGGGATGAAGCAAAACGTGGGAGAATCCTTATATGAATGTTGGGAACGGTACAAGAGATTGGTTGCAAGCTGCCCTCACCACCAATTTAGTGACGCTATGATCATCCAATACTTCTATGAAGGACTCCAATCAAGTGATAGGAATCTTATTGACGCTGCGGGTGGTGGTGCACTAGTTAGCAAGACGGTGGCACAAGCTAGGGAGTTGATTGAAAACATGGCAAAGAACTCACAACAATTCTTAAGTCGGGTTCTGATGTGATTCTAAGAAGGGTGAGTGAAGTGAGCGAGGTGGAGGAACTTCGTCAACAAATGGGTAACATGACAAAGAATGTTGCAACAAGTTGCATCCGCGGTTATACCAAGTTCTCCTCAATCCTATGAAGACGAGCAAGCTAATGCGATCTTTCCAAATCAACCAAGACGGTATGATCCCTACTCAAACACTTACAATCCGGATGGAGAGATCACCCCAATTTTAGCTATGCTAACAAGCAAGGTGCAATTCAACAACCTACCTTCAACTCTTCAAGTGGATTTCAACCTCAACAACAACAATTCCAGCCGAGACAACAATTTCAGCAACCTCAAGCACAACAATCAATGCAAAATCAAGGTGCTGATATTGATTCAAAGCTTCAAACAATGATGCAAGGCATTTCCACCATGTTCAAAGAAAGTCAACAAGAGACTAAGAGTGCTATTAAGGAGTTGCAAACACAAATGGGCTCCATGGCTATTGAGTTGAACCAATTGAAGGCACAAAATAGTGGGAAACTCCTTCTCAACCTATTAACCCAAAAGAGGGTGTCAATGCTATTACGTTGAGAAGCGGTACACAACTTGTGCAACCCGGGTTACCGATTCGGGCAAGGTGGAGACACCAAAGGAACCTGTTTTGGAGGAGAAAGTCGAGGATTCTCCCCAAACTTCGAGGTACCTATTTCTAACTCTAAAACTCCTGGTTTCTACTTATGTTCCTCCTCTACCTTTTCCTCGCAGATTTGCAAGTTCTAAGAAGGCTTTAACTAGAAAAGGAGATTTTAGACGTTCTTAAAAGATCCATGTGAACATACCACTCATTGATGCTATCAAGCAAGTTCCAAAGTATGCAAAGGTGTTGAAGGACTTGTGTACCAACAAACAAAGGCTCAAAGGTAATGAAGTGCTTAGTGTGGGGGAGAATGCTTCTAATCTTACAACACAAACTCCCACTTAAGTGCAAGGATCCGGGTAGTTTTGACATTCCCGTCACAATTGGTAACACAACTTTTAACAAAGCTATGTTGGACTTAGGTGCCTCCTTAATGTTATGCCCGCGTCAATGTATAATTCACTTGATCTTGGTCCTCTTAAAAGGCTGAAATTGTATTGCAATTAGCCGATCGCTCTAATGTCTACCCAATGGGTATTGTTGAGGATGTTCTTGTGTAGGTTAATCAACTTGTATTTCCAGCAGACTTTTGTGTGTTAGAGATGGATGGAGGTTCACCGGACTCATCTCTTCCATTGCTTCTTGGGCGTCCTTTCATGAAAACGGCGAAAACCATAATTGATGTGGATAAGGGAACGCTAACTATGGAGTTTGATGGAGAAATAATACGTTTCAACATTTTCGAGACGATGAGATATCCTAGCGATGTCCACTCTTGTTTCTCCATTGATGTGATGGATACATTGGCACAACAAATGTTTGAATTAAACGGTGATGATGCTTTGAAACCGTGTTAACTACATCCATGGATAATGGTGTAGAGTGTGGTAATGAAGTCAAGGAAGCTCTTGGTGATCTTAATTCACTACAAGAATGCCCGAAAACTCATAATATCTCTTTTATTTCTTTACCATGCAGTGATGAAAAGCTTGTACCTTCAATTGTTAAATCTCCGATTTTAGAATTGAAACCTCTTCCCACCACCTTAAGTACTTGTACTTGGGTGATAATGAAGAGTTACCTGTGATTGTTTCTAATAAGCTTAATGATTTACAGGAGCAAAAACTTCTAAGGGTGCTAAGGAAGTACAAGACGGCCATAGGATGGACAATTGCCGATATCAAGGGTATTAGCCCTGCCGTTTGTATGCACAAAATTCGCTTGGAGGATGATGCAAAGCCTAAAAGGGACGCGCAACGTCGTTTGAATCCTCCCATGATGGAAGTTGTGAAAAAGGAGATACTCAAGCTTTTGGAAGTGGGTGTTATCTACCCCATATCCGATAGCAAGTGGGTAAGCCCGTACAAGTAGTACCAAAGAAATCAGGTGTGACAGGTGGTGGAGAATGATAAGAACGAACTTGTCCCAACTCGTGTGCAAACCGGTTGGAGGGTTTGTATTGATTATAGAAAATTGAATGCCACCACTAGAAAAGATCACTTTCCTTTACCTTTTATTGATCAAATGCTTGAACGCTTAGCTGGACACTCTTACTATTGCTTTCTTGATGGCTATTCAAAGTTATAATCGATTGTGATAGCGCGAGGACCAAGAGAAAACCACTTTCACTTGTCCTTTCTGTACTTTTGCTTATAGAAGGATGCCTTTTGGCTTATGCAATGCTCCGGCTACCTTTCAAAGGTGTATGGTAAGTATCTTTTCGAATATGTTGAAAACATAATCGAAGTGTTCATGGATGACTTTAGTGTCTTTGGTGATTCTTTTGACCTTTGCTTGAACAATTTGTCTCTAATCCTTGAACGATGTGTTGAAACAAATCTTGTGCTAAATTGGGAGAAGTGCCATTTCATGGTAACTCATGGCATAGTTTTAGGCCATATAATATCTTCTAAAGGCTTGAAGTCGATAAATCTAAGATAGACCTTATTCGTGCTTCTAACCCCCCCACTACGGTGAGGGAGATACGTTCTTTTCTTGGTCATGCAGGTTTTTATCGTAGGTTCATCAAGGACTTTTCCAAGATAGCATCACCACTTTGTAACTTATTGCAAAAAGATGTGGTTTTTAACTTTGATGAGAAATGTATGGCGGCATTCAATCGTTTGAAAGAACTTTTGATTTCAGCCCCTATCATTAAAACACCGGATTGGAGTAAGCCGTTTGAACTCATGTGTGATGCTAGTGATTATGCGGTTGGTGCGGTGCTTGGGCAACGTGTGGGGAAGCTTCCTCATGCTATTTATTATGCTTCTAGAACGTTAAATGAGGCTCAACAAAACTACACAACCACTGAAAAGGAGTTATTAGCCATTGTTTTTGCTTTAGAAAAGTTTCGCTCTTATCTAATTGGTACAAAAGTTGTTGTCTTTTCTGATCATGCAGCACTTAAATACTTGCTTACAAAGAAAGAGGCGAAACCGAGGCTCATACGGTGGATTTTACTCTTGCAAGAGTTTGATATTGAAATCAAAGACAAGAAAGGAATTGAGAACACCGCTGCGGATCACTTTGAGCGACTTGTCAGGACAAGGAGACTATCCTGCTGCGTGAAAGTTTCCTGACGAGCAACTTTTCTCAATTGCCTTTGGAGAACCATGGTATGCCGATATTGTTAATTACTTAGTTTCTAAACAAATCCCAAAGAACTTGTCTCGTCTTGAGAGGGACAAACTTAAGAGGTTAGGGAACCAATACATATGGGATGATCCATACCTATGGAAACATGGTAGTGACCAAGTAATACGAAGGTGCGTGCCCGAATCCGAATTTAACTCTATCTTGTCTTTTTGTCATTCTTATGCTTGCGGAGGACATTTTGGGAGTAAGAGAACCGCGCACAAGGTACTTGAAAGTGGTTTTTATTGGCCAACTTTGTTTAAGGATGCACATATATTTTGTACCACTTGTGATAGGTGTCAAAGAACCGGCAATCTAGGTGTCCGAAATCAAATGCCACAAACTTATATTCAATTTATTGAAGTTTTCGATGTATGGGGTATTGATTTTATGGGGCCTTTTGTCAACTCCCATGGGAATTTTTATATCTTACTTGCGGTTGATTATGTCTCGAAATGGGTGGAAGCTAAAGCCACCCCTACTAATGATTCTAAAGTGGTTTCAGATTTTGTGCAAGCTAATATTTTTGCAAGGTTTGGAATTCCAAGAGCCATAATTAGCGATGGGGGATCTCACTTCAAAAACAGGATTTTACAAAGCTTGTTGGCGAAGTACAATGTGTCGCACAAGATTGCAACACCTTATCATCCCCAAACCAATGGACAAGCCGAGGTGTCTAACCGTGAGGTGAAATCAATTCTAGAAAAGACGGTGAACCCGACAAGGAAGGATTGGAGCATGCGACTTAATGATGCTTTGTGGGCGTATAGAACCGCATATAAAACACCTATTGGAATGTCTCCTTTTAGGCTTGTGTATGGTAAACCTTGTCACTTACCCGTGATATTGAGCATAAGGCGTTTTGGGCTATTAAGCAATGCAACATGGAGATGGATGGGGCTGGAAAGCAAAGGAAGTTACAACTCCAAGAGCTAGAGGAGCTCCGCAATGATGCATTTGAAAGCTCACGGATTTACAAAGAGAAGATGAAAGCATTCCATGATAACATGATTTCTAGGAAACAATTTTGTATAGGGCAGAAAGTGCTTTTGTTTAATTCTCGCTTGCAATTATTTCCGGTAAACTAAGGTCACGATGGATCGGACCTTTATTGTTACTAATGTGTTTTCTCATGGTGCAAGTGGAAATTGTAGCATAGCTACAGGAAAGAACTTAAAGTTAATGGGCACCGGTTGAAACCATATTATGAGAACTTCACTTCCGAAGTGGTGGAAGGAGTTAACTTTGTGGATGTGCTCCTCTGGAGGAGTCATAGAAAGCAAGGAGATAGTCGGGCCGACGACTTTAAACCAAGCGCTAATTGGGAGGCAACCCAAAGGATGAGTATTTCTTGTCTTGTATTTATTTCTTTTCTTGTTTTTAGTTTTTCTTGTTTTGTTTTTACTTTGTTTTTGCTGATTTCTTATTAGGATTTCCCACCTTGACTTACTTTGGATGATTCAATTTACATTGAGGACAATGTAAAGTTTAAGTGTGGGGAGTGGTTTATGTTGTAAGTTTTTGCAATTTTTTCAACTTTTTTTGTGAACTAGTGAATAAGAAAACTCCAACTTGTAGTTATTTAGAGTCACATAGTATACATGTCGCTAAGATTACATCGAGAATCTCACAATAGTGACCCGAACTTAGATATGACAGAGAAACATGATCGGGTTTCTTAATTGTATGAGAGTTAAAGTTGGATTTAACCATGCCAAAGTGGCAAATAAGGTGCAGATCAATTCTAGATTAGAACAAAGGATCCCCTATAGTGGAGACTACCCATGTTACATAATGTGAGGCACCAACCTTCAATTCTTTGTACCTGCCTAAATTGTGCTTTTAGAGTGTGTGTCACCGTACGTAAATTCCGGCAGAATGGTGAGCTGTCCAATTTCCCACCATAGAAGCACTATTTTGATCTCTTGAGTGCTATTTTTATCAACCATGTTGGTGACATCGAATTGCTAACTTACATTCCACTTGTGATCTTGTTCGCAGCTAGCACCATCCACTTTATATCTCTACACCAACAGTCCATAGAAACACCATCATCAACAACAAGAGGAGCATCACAAATTCGAAGGAAAGTTGAATACGTTCTAGGTTTACAAGCAACACTACAGTAATGGGCAGATTTCATATTTGAGTAAAGCAACAAAAACAAGGGCAGAATTTTTATAAGTTGAAGACTATAAAACAAGAGCGGAAATTATCAAGGATGAAAGTTCGAGAAGTTTATGATATCAAGACATACAAGTTGTGAAGATTCAAGCGGTAAAGTACTTACACCATGGCATTGTACTTACATTTTTATTTTATTTGTATTTTACTTCTCTTGTCTCAAAAAAAAAAAAAAAAAAAAAAAATTAAAAAAAAAAAAAAAAAAAAAAAAAAAAAAAAGACAAGAAAAATTTTTAGGTTTGTTAATAGTATTTATTTTGTTTTATTTTTATTTTTTGTATTTGTTTTAATTGTTATTCAAAAAAAAAATTTAAAAAAAAAAAAAAAAATTAAAAAAAAAAAAAAATAAAAAAAAAAAAAAAAAAAAAAAAGAGAAAAAAAAAGAAAAAAAAAGAGGAAAAAAAAAATTTGGGTTTGTATAGTTTGTTTGTATTTTTGTATTCTTTCAATAAAGCCTATGGAAAGAAGGAATATCTATAATGAAGTTTCAAGCGACAAGGAATTTGAGGAAAGAATCATATTGTCAAGATTCTACGAAGTTCGAGAGTTATCATCAAGAGTTGAAGACCGAAGACGAAGATGAAGACACCGATAGAAGACCGAAGACGTTTCTATGGATGTCTGTGAGAGTGGTGCTAGCTGCACGCCGAACGGATTCACCGTAAGTAAGCATATTCCCACCTTCGTTAAATGGTTTGATTTCCTTTCAAGAGATCATCGAAAAATGGGTTTTCAAAAATATATAAAAGATGTGGGTTTTCAAAATATTTCGGAGGGTTTTGCCTTCCTACCATTCAACGTGTCGCAGATTCTCTCTTCATTCCAACTGGACACATGTGTGACCCATAAAGAGTCAGTTTATTATTGAGAGCAATATCATAAAACCCTTTCTTGTGAGGCGAGTCGAGACTTTGATCACTCCGAACCCGAATTTTAGTCG
Source organism: Papaver armeniacum (assembly GCA_023531295.1). Lineage (NCBI taxonomy): Eukaryota > Viridiplantae > Streptophyta > Magnoliopsida > Ranunculales > Papaveraceae > Papaver > Papaver armeniacum. Next base: position 151,158 of record JAJJWW010003546.1, on the reverse strand, counting down.
AGAAGGGATGGTTATCTCTCTCTCAACTTTTAAGAATGAGATTGTGTTCATTTATGTGTCTAACTTCTTATGACTAGTGTGCAGAATCTCTATGTCTTCTTAGCGCGTTGGATACTATCATTACGGAGAACTAGTAAGTTGGTAATATAGGTTTTGTGGGTAAATCTCTAGTAAACCCTCACGAGACTATAACTCGTCCACTAGGGACACCTAGGGGTTTAAAGGCTTGTTATTTATGCTAAAAGTGACCGTAGCCTCGACGACACGGAGTTGTTGTATTTTATTGTTTTGTTTGATTTGCTCGAGGACAAGCAAAGTCTAAGTGTGGGGGAATCTGATAGGTGTAGAATACACCGTATTTACTATATAGAGTTTATGCTTTCTTTGCTATTTTTCTTGTGAATTATGTATTTTATGGTTGCTTTTGAGTTATCAGGTACGCTGGAGTCGCACGGAGGAAAAGAAGAAGAGATTACTCTATCTGAGTCAAAAAGGCGTAATTGTTGTTTCACATGCTAGTGGGAGCTGAGCCAAGATTAAGGGGCGACTCTACTCGGAGGAATACTATCTGGAGCCGACCGAAGGTTAAGGGGTAGCTCTCTTTTGGAGGAATGCTAAAGACGGACCAGCTGAGGATAAGGGGTTAGAAACTGGTTAACCCTATCGAAAAAAGCCCGAGTACCAATATTATGCCCCTTATCTATCCTACCCGAAACCGTAAAAGAGAGTTTTCTCTCTCGATTAAGTCCTCATTTCATTTCCACCGAATTAAATGAGAACAAATGTATCTGTGATTTCATGGATGATGAGGAAGGAGATGAAGTTGATGAAGAACGGGGATCTGCTCATGCTCGGATCGAGAAGAGAGTTCATGGGTTGAAACAGGAAAAGGAGATCGCATAGGTTGAATCTGGGAATGGCCTTGATACTAGTTCAAATCGAGGAGAGATGAAGGGGGTTTTTGGCAGATTCATGAAGCAGAGAGGAAGAATGATGTTGGCTTTTGTAGGATGATGTCTCCGTGAGTTATGCTTGATTGAATCTATTTGGTTTAGGGTTCAAGAAGAACAACTTCTTGTGGTTTGAATGTTGGGGAGTCTGGAATCAAAATCTGAGGATTGACTATGAGGAAAAACAGAAGATGATGAAGCTCAGATGAAGAAGAAATTCAAGCCTATTCTGCTGAATCGAAGATGGGTTTGTGATGATTGAGTTGATTGCGAGGGCGGCTCAATGAGGTGATTATGGAGTCGGGTGAGGTATGGCCTGAGATGGTGGATGCAAGTGGAGCTTGTTGGTGGCTCGGGGCAAGAAGGTTGGAGCAAGCAAGGATGCTTTGTTGATTGACAAGAATATGAATCCAAAGTGTGAAGTCGGTGAATATGAAATTGTCGCTTGAGCCGGATGAATTACGGTGGTACAAGAATTACAGGAGCAGCTTGCGTGGGTTGTATGCTTGGTGGTTTTAGTGGATTTGGTTTGCAGTTGGAGTTGATATTATGCAGGACTGCAGTTCATTTATGGAGGTGTAGAATGATCGTACTCGGGCATGGATGCAGCTGCTGTTGGAGTTGTTGCTATTGAGATATTTTTGGCAATGGCAGAGGCTGATGGTTGTGGTCTTGATAACAAGATTAATATGCTGCTGGTATTACAAAAAGAGGACAATCTTGAGATAGTATTCTTTATAGTGATGCTGTCACAGAAATGGACTTAGATGGTGGAAGCTCAAGTTATAGCTGGAGTTGAGCTGAATTGAATGAGTGTGGATGTTTGTAATGTTGTCTCAAAGTGAAGCAGCTAAGATGGTAAAGCACTGATGTTGCTGGTGAGCTGATTACGTAACATAAGACCTAGATGAATGATTAGGTTTTATAAGTTATGGGACTATTGGGTCATTTTGCGAAGAGCGATTGGATGTCACCGCAATGTTTGGTTCGATTCATTGCACTGCTTGCAAGTAGTTGTTCAACGAGGTAAATGGTAGCAGTTGGTCAGAAGTTACAAGGATTGGTGTTGTTGCTGTGGTGTGTTGAGTTGATTGGGAGAGAACTCGATGCCATGAATATTGTTGCTTTGGGAAGTGCAAGTAGTTGACAGGCTACAAGTCGTGATGCGTAGATTGTTGAAGCCCGTGGACTTGAGTCGAGATGTTACTTGCACTAATCCGTGATGGTATGCAAAGTGAGTTGTGAAGCAATTGCAACTAAGAGAGATGCAGCTTAAGTCGGTGATGTTGTGTTTTGAGTTAGAGAATTAGAAGACTGAGAAGAAGGTTGCAGGTGGAAATGTTGGTTGCTGCTATGAAATAAGGAGTTGAATTTGAGGTTGGTTGCAATTGGTGGTCTTGAAGCTGTGGTTGGCAACAAATGGAGTTGCAAAATAGTCATCTGGGCTGTAAAGTGAAAGTTGGTGCAATACAGTATGGCCATCTTGGCCGTGAATGAGCTGCAGCTGCGAGGAACCCATAGCCATCATGGCTGGACACGAGTACTGGCGCATCACGCACTATGGCCGTCTGCAAATGGCTCAGCTTTGGACTAACTCATGTCAAATGAGTCAGTTGACTCCGAGTTGACCCACTAATGTTGACTCGGCAGTTGACTCCGAGTTGGACCGTTGACCGTTTGATTTTTCAGGTCACCGGAGCTGTTTTCCGGCGACTTTCCGGTCGATTTCCGGCCACAATACCAAGCCACTATTTTCTACACGGGTTTCTCATTCTTGTGGGCTTGGTGGATTCTCACCTAATGGACTTTGAAGACTAAACCTAATTTTAGAAGTTGGAGAAAGCTATAAAAGGGAAGGTCTTCTACAATATATCATATCTTTTTTTTGGAATTTTGGAGAGCCACTTTTGTTTACGCTTCTAGGGTTTGGTTTTGTTCTTCTTCTTCCTTGTTTTATTATTGAATATTGATGATGATGAACTCCATAGCTATGAGTAGCTAAACATCTTATTGGTTATGGGATAAAAGTTGATTTCTCAACATGCTTTTGATTCAATGAATTAGTTTTGTCTCAGTAATTATTGTTTGTGATTCACAATTAATAGTGTTATAAGATTTGAAAACTTGTTAGGTTGAGTCCGGAATCAATCCGATTTGTGTTCATCTCTAGAGCTATATTAGGGTTTTCAATACGAAAACGTTGTTTATCCCTGATTCTAAGTAGCATAATTGTGATTAGTGCTTATAGTGATATATCCTATTAGTCACAAGTGAATCATAACTTTTGTTAAAACGTTTAGTGCTTTTACACATTCGTTTGCATTGATGAGTCTTATTCCATAAATCTTAATGCTTTTAGGGAGTTAAACTTAATTGTGCTTTTACACTTTAGGTTGCTTTCAACGAAGAATTCACATATGTATCTTTTAATGTGGTTGTGATGAAAACAGGGAATTAACGGGTTATACTTGCGATCAAGATATCCTAGGACTTTTAATAAATACGAGATTAAATACCAATTCTAGTCATTGATGAAAATACATGTTTGTGAATGATACTATCCCTTGACCAATATTCTCTCCTTATTGATTTCTCGAATTACTTATTTTGCTTTTAATTACTTTTATTTGCTTAAATACAACAAACATACCTTGGGTTACTTAGAAACTGAAAGTTTATAACAACAAACGCCTCTCTGTGGATACGAACTCTTTCTTATCGAATACTATATTTATATCTAGTTGATTGGGAAAGTGAAATTATATTTGACGGATTGACAACCGACCAAGCACTGTGTAGCAATCATCTCAGCAATTGGTTGGAGTGCCAGAGCAAATAGAAGATGGCCAAGGGGATCTCCCTATTGGACCCCTTGTGCTGACGATAGCGCAGAATCGTTGTAATAAAGCTTGGCTGGAGATGAGTAACAAAATTCAACCCACTTTGAGATGCTGGGACAACGGGATCTTACTTCTCTAATGATAGTTGACCTGTCGACTATATTGAAAGCGTTCGAGAAATCGATCAATAACATAGTCATGTTGGGATCATTACCTTGCATTTCAAGTAACCTGTTGGCAGCGTGAATGATACTTTCCCCTCCACAGGGAATTCCAACCCCAAATTGATAGGAACCCAAATACACTGCCATTTCTTTACAGACTGAAGAGGCTGCAAGCTTTGAGCATAGCCTACGCCAGATTGTTCCTACTGCAATGGGTCTGATGCCTCCTCCTTGCTTGAGCAGTGGAGTCAATGGAGCGCTAGCAACATATTTCCCGAGTGCTGCAGGACACTTACCATCCATCCATAGATTTATGACCCGTGACATAGAGTGTAGAAGTTCATCTGCAATGGCTGCGGCAGGTCCACTCATGGCATCGAGTAAATGTTGCGCTCGTAAGCCATCCCTACCGCACGAGGTGCCTTTAGGGAAGCTTTTTATGGCTGCTAGGACAGACTTGGCATCTACTGCAAGCGCCTCAACGGAGATAGGTTCTGTAGGGATCACAGGAGGGCGAGCGTCTGGGTGTTTAAGTTGGAGCTCGTGCAGAGTGGCAGGGGTTGAGGGCGCAACTCCATCTGATGAGAGAATGCGTATCGCTGCAGAGTAATGTCCATAACTAATTTTCCGCTTGCAAGCTGCAATGTTGGTGTCCTTCTTCTGCTTCGTGACAGATGCAGTGGGTCTTGGTTTAGGCTTTGAGAGATCAAGTAACTTCTGTGTCAACCGGTAACACCCCTGTGGCTCATGCCATTTTACCAATGCCTGATTGATGGCTGCAATTTGCAGCTTCTTACGGGTACCTGAACGCTCTTCAGCAGAGTACTTTGGGACGTACAGGTTTAGAGTACAGGCCGGTAAAAGAATGAGCTTAACCCACACCTCCAATTTTGATGGTCTGGCGATAACATCATCCAATGCGGATTTAAGGGTTCTGGAAAATTGTAAACGACATGGAGGAGGGATACTTACTGTTGTTGTAATTTTCCTACGGAAAAGTAAATCGAGTATCTCCTCTGTGAGGTTAACCGCTTCCTCAGCAGCTTCTGAGACAGGCGTAACTCCAGATGTGGAAGCACCCAAACTGCCAGGAGGTTTCGAAACGCCATGGATGAGAAAATCCGCGCCATTTCCATTGAGAGGACCAGCAAAGACCTCTGCAGGGTGAGCATTGGATGTGCACGGTTTTTTCCATGCATGAATGCGTAGGCAGTTAATGCACAACCACATACGCATGTCTGTAAGAAATCTTTCCCAAGCATTGTAGCAGTCGACATTATTTCGAATCCTCTCCCTGCAAGTCTCCTTTTTAGCATCGGTACGGAAGTGTCGATCAGATATATGCCGGTATAGTTCACCTTTAGCGTATCCTCTACCACCAGTTCCATTCTTGCACCCATCGTAATGGGTAAAGGGACAATTGAGTTTATCCCCCTGAGAAGATGAGTGTTTGAAGTCTGGGATGGCGAAGGGGATTGAGACAAGGCTTCTATATCGGAATCATCGGGGATTAGGTTTCGAGAAGACGATGATGATCGTCTTCTCGTTCTAGGCATAGTTTTTCAAAAAGAAGGATCCTGTAACCGTAAAAAAATTGAAACAAAAACCCCTGAAAAACTATGGCCGAATGATTGCATGAATGGAGAACAATAACGAGGAGGGAGAGGGAGATGGTAAGGTTGAAGTCACGGTGAAGGAGGAAGATCAATTCCTGGTTTTCAATCGCCGGGAACCAATCGCCACCCAATCGCCGAAGTCTCTCTCTCCTAAAACTCAATTCCTGGTAATGATTTTTTTTTTTTTTTGTTGAAGTTAGTATAATAAATACGGTATGATTAAATTAATATTTATACTTTTAGTTTTTATATACTCCCTCCGTCCTAAATTAACAATCCTAATTGACTTTGTCAAATCAAAATATTAAGGAAATCCTATAAAATGTCATGACTAACCCTTGACTAGCCCTATTTAATGTTACATTATTACCAAAACTAAAATTATGTAAGAATAAGTAAAAGTTTAATTAGGAATTTTAGATATACCCATAAATGTTTTTATATAAAATAGGAAAGACGATTAATACAAAGATATTGAATAGATATATATGGTGATAATATTTAAGATTTTGAATTAAGTTTATATTAAAAATAATTTTATGATTATAAAAAATAAAGGGTATATTTGATAGTTTATGGGAAAAATATGTCTATAAACAGAGCGGACAGATAAAAAAAGACAGACCAAAGTAGAATTTAGGACAGATAAAAAAAGACATAGGGAGCAATTCGTTAGATTTATGCAGCTATCTATATAAAAAAAAAATTACAACTCTTAAGAACTCTACAAATCTCTATAAGACATTATATAACTCTTCATAACTCTGTAAGAGTTTATCAAACTCTATACAACTCTCAAAAAGTTATTAATTTTCGTGACTCTTTTAAAATCTCCATAAATCTCTAAAAGTATTTATTGAGTAAACCCTTGTAAGGAATATCTTTGAACAAAAAATGATAAGAGTTACTGCTCGTGTTCAAAGTATGTTGACATCTTTTCACTGCAAATCCTTATTTCATATTTACATGGATTTGCATTCTTGGAATCGGTTATACCACACTTCCAAACAAGTTTAGAATTGGTTCACCTGTTTTCCAAGACTACTATGTGATTGATCAAGTACCAAATCACATACATGGGTTCAATCGGTTCTACCAATCACTAGGATCGGTTATGCCTAAATATGGAAATACTTGTGATCGGTTACACCAGTCACTAGGATCGGTTCCATCTACACATGGTATTACTTGTGATCGGTCACACCAGTTACCAGGATCGGTTACACCAATTACAAGGATCGGTCACATACACTCATGATCGGTCACACCAATTACTAGGATCGGTCACACCAATTACAAGGATCGATCATACCATCACATGGTGATTACTTAGGATCGGTTACACCAATTAAAGAAACTGGTCATACCAAATCATAAGTCAGGCATTGTGATTAGTTATACCAATATACATAACTAATTTAAGATCGGTTCTACCATCTCACACATATTGGTCATCCAAAGATTTGCAATGAATAGGCGGACCAATAAGCCTAATGATTTCCCTTTCGATTCACGAAACAAGTTCATGAATATACTTCCTTTAAACAAATGTAAAACATTGTTTCCTAGGATGATATCCTCACCATAACCCATTCATATAATCATAACAATATATACAAGATTATGTCGATGTCATATCTACGAAGTTCAAAAGATAAGTGTTATACTTCGTAGTCTAATTCCTTAATATTATGTTCATACTATTATGATCATGTCATATCACTAGAGTAATATACAATATGTACAGTATATACAGCTTCGCTGTTATTTTTTCAATATAGCACGACTTGAAAGATACGTTAGGAATCAAACAGTTCAAGTTAATATTACTAACCTCAATTGGAAGGATGATGTCATCATTGTAGTTTGTTACTTCTTTACATTCTTCAGGTCTTCGGAGTAATACTTGTATGTCTCAACATTCCTATACTTTCTAGTCTAACCTAAACGAAGTTGACTCTAGTATTTAATCAAGCGACTCTAGATGAGTTTTGATACTAAAATATGACAACCAAACTTGACATACCAACGCTTGGTGAGTTCAACCAAGCTATGCTCTAACAGTAGTGAACAATGGAAAAATATGTCTGACAGGGTCTTCGAAAGACGTGTTCTTGTGCCTTTGGCATGCTTCCTTTTTCACGGAATGATCCAATATGAATGATGTAGAAGTATCCATGGTTTATGATGTTGCAAATGCCACCACATGTTCACCTCATGGGAATGAGGATGTTATCATTAAAATGGTGATTGACACTAATATCCAAGGCGGGAGGACTTTGGGCTCACTCGAAGAATATTCCACCATGAACAAACCCTAGCATCGCAAAAAAGAATTTTCCAAAAATATTCAAAGCTGAAAATGGGTCAGAGATACCTTTGATAACTGAACTAGATCCTAAACCTTACTGAGTTGAATCGTTGTTCTCCTTAGATTCCTTTTATCTTCTCTAATATAGTCCTATAAATTTGAATGCAATGCTCTTGAGAAAACAATTATCTTGGAATTGGACTGTAAAAATTTGGTTAATTCCGTTAACAATCAGGAGTTGGAAGTTCACTTGTTCAATCAAGGTTTAATTCAAACAGTTAAAGATAATTTTTTAGGTAATAAGTTATGGTTTTGCAAGTTGAGTAATATATTGGGTAACAATATAGCTCTTTAGCAAAAATAAAAATAAAAATAAGGATTTGCAATTCAAAAAGGGCTTGCCGCGCAGCTTGTTGCACGGTTACCTAAACGGTAAGAAAACTAATCATTTAGTTCTTTAAAGAAATTTTGATTTAAAGAAAGATCTTTTATGAAAATATAGAAAAATGTAAGGAAAGCAGAAATAATTAGCTTTTACTAAAATAAAATAAAGTAGAGCAGAATTTGTTTGGCTTTATTATATAGCAAAATTTTCCTTCTAATATTACCAAAATGAATTGAAGAAAACTATGTAGCATTTGTTATCTGTTGATCAATAAAATTCTTTTAGTATCAGGGAAAAAAAAGAAGCGAGTATTGTTTTTTTTTTTCCTTTGAAGTATGTTGGTATTACTGTGTAGGTCATACTGTAATCATATGCAATGAAGTCTGTGGTATCTGTTTAAGGCTGTTAGAACATCTTATGATGTTGTGACTTGTCAGTATGTAATGGACCAATAGAGTGTTGTCATCTGTAATCAATAACAGCTAGGTGACAGCTAAGAGTTAGCAGTACAGTTAGTCCTAGTCAGTAGTCTTGTAATGAAGCTTATAAATAAGCTTCTTCCTTTCTTGTAACATCTATATGTTTGGGAATACTACCTACAGATCCTTCATGGTATCAGAGACCAAAGGGGAATTTTAACTTCTCCCTCTGATCCTGAAATTCTTCAAACCTTCATTAATGGGGTTTTTTGCAACTCATTACCACACCACAACAACAACAATCACTACAAGTTCACCATCACAAAATCACAAATCAACAACCTACAACCAAACCTGAAGATAAATTCGACTTTCCCATACAGTTACCACCTCATCAAACTTCACTTCAACCCCTGATTTCAAATCAAATGAACACAAACCACCACCTACAACCTATTTTTTTTTTTTGATTACACAACCTGAAGAAATTTTTTGACTTCCTCAACCAATTATCCACAACAATAATCTCACAACATCATCACAACCTCCACCACCGCCGTCATCACCACATACTTCATCAACCACCTCTAGAGGCATTTCGATTGTCTTCGATCTTTTTTTTTCATTGTTTGTTTCTGTTGATTTCAGTTTTTTAAATCTGAATTAGTCTTTTCTTTTTTAGATTTCTTCAATAATAGTTTTCTAATTGCAATTTCCATTAGAATTTGTTTTCTGGATCTGCTTTGGGTGATGTTGATAATTTCGATCCTTGAAATATCGACATCAGTGTAATGTTTGGATTAGAGGAAATATTCAAGATCTCCTGTTACACTAACGAGTATCCGTTTACTTATCTTCATCTGGTTTACTTCAGTTTCAAGAGTTCTTGAAGATATTTTTTTGGATGGAGATTTCTGACTGAGTGATTTTTCTTCAAATCTTTTTCAAGTCGGTGAAGACTCGTGTTTAACCAGTGATTTTTCATCACCAAGATGCAAACTCGTTTTTAATTCAAGATAAGTTCTCCCGCTATCTCTTTTTCCTCTTTCAGATCTGATTTGCATACTATTAATAGTTTCAAGCTTTTCATTCTGGTTTCCATCTTCTTCGAGAGCTCATTGAAGATATGTTTTTCCAAGAAATTGTAAGTGAAATGGATTCTTCATCCAAGATAGTGATTGTGGAAATCAATTTGCGGATCATTTTACATCATATTTCAGATTAAAGAGCATATGTGAGGTCTTGATGCCTTACCTTTTGAATTTAAGTCGTTCATCTTGTGGATTTACTACGCAGATTTCTTCATTAGGTATTTCAATGATTTTTCATCATACTGATGAGGACTCGGTGTTCATATGAGAGTTGTGCTATATTTTCTCTTTCCATGATTTCTGCGGTTCCTAGTTCCCCTATTGTACCCTATTGTGCATTTGTCACGCCGTTAGTTTGGTTTGTCTATGTTGGGGTTGATGCAATAAATGGTGGTTCAGGATTTTCTTGTGCAAAGTTGGGCACAACTGAAGCTCTTTGATTCAGGATTTTCTTCTGCGATCATCACTTAGTCAGTATTCGGTTGTTTTCCATGTGCCATTGGTTCCGCATCCTCCAAGATAGTGATTTGTGCACATTTGCAGTTAGTCTCTCAATAGAGCAGTGTATGGAAAATGCTACTTGTGGTGACCTATTTTACCCTAGTTGATGTTCATTGCAGATTTTAGATTGTGCCTGCGTTCAGGTTCTTATGTTTGAGTTTAAAGGCAGTGTGTTGATGAGCACGAAAGTGCGACGCATCTTCACCCATAAATACATTAGCTCGGACTCATTTTATCACTAATAAACTTATTTGTAGGTGTTTTTATGAAATAAGCTTTTATGGAGAAAGTTGCTCGAAAAATGTTATTTGTACCCGGAGGACACGTGTTATTCGGACTCTCAAAGTTGGTCAAGGGACACCTCAATTACTAAGGGGCACCATATTTGATAAGGGGCACCTTCTTTACTATCCAGCACCTATTGCTTTTCACACTCCGGATTTGGCTAAGGGCTGTCCACCTTTCTTCTTCGTTTAAATTCAATTTGGCGGGAAAGAAAGACCATTCACCTGCGATATTTGTGTATTGGATTTGACGTGATTTTCTCATAGTTCTTTACGGGATTTGGTTGGTTTAGCCTGTTTGACTAAAACAGGAACATTACTAGAGTTAAAATTGGAAAGAAGAGAAGATTTCTCGTGAACAGGGGCAGTATTAAAGACTCAATATTTTGTTTGATTTTCTGACCGAGATTTCTTAAGATTCTTCCGTGGAATTTGATTGGCAGTATCTTGTTAAGATGAAACAGGAATGGTAAGTTAGTTGGATTCGAAGAAATAGGAGTCAATGTGGCGATGAAATAAAACAGAGACACGAGAATATTTCACGTTCTCTATATCATATCCCGAGTAAAACTGAGGCTGGTTTGAGGTGTTAAAGAGTTTGACTCTGTCAGGGATGATTATAGCAACATGTAGGAGTGTGTTGGGTGGAAGAAATCAACGTGCGAAGGTGAATAAAGAAATCATTTCCCGTTTTGCAGCAAAGAAGGAAAGAAGATTTTATGGAGTTATTACGGAGTTATATCGATCCTGATGAGTATAAAAAGGGAGTTGAGGCATTATAGAAGAGGATGGAGAGTTTGGGAGTTAGCAGAGACGAGAGAATCAAGAAAATCGAGTTGCAGAAATTTCTGCTGCTGCTGCTGTTCCAAGAACGCGAAGAACATTAAGCTGCCAAAGCCTGTCGTTAAAAACCGTGGTTTATTCTCGGTTTTGCAACAGTCTTTGCAGCGACATATCAACAGTGATTACAGCACTTTCTATATATCGTATACTGTAACAGTGGATTGCAACGCTCCTCTGCTGTTGTAAATTCCTGGTTTATTTGATTTTTCTCCTTTTTATCATTTGTAAACACTTTTTGAGCCATGAATAAATATTTTAAGTGTGTTTTCAACGTGATGAGCTAAACCCCGACACTGGGTCGACGGAGGAAGCCGAATTTCATATGTGGGTAATTTTAATTAATTCTTTATATGACTTTTGCATAAATTAAAATAGAATTATGATTTGAAAAAATTAGTTATCATTTTATTAGATGGGTCATGCTTGCTTAGATGTTTGATGGCCCATGCTTACGATTTATAATTAATGTTTGGAAAATCTACATTGGCAAAAATAAGAGTCCTTATTGTTTTGTTTATTGAGCGATAATTGTTGAAGAATAATAATTGAACCTATTAATATGAATGCGGTGGAATCCTAGACCCAGTGACTCTCGCTTTTGTTTACTATTTTCGCTTTTGTTTAAACCTTTAAATTTAATCTTCGCAAGTCTGAGAGAACGAATCTTAATTACTACTACGAAAACACTAAGAAAAATCTTAAATCATTTTGGCGCCGTTGCCGGGGATTTGTTTTTAGATTAATTTTTAGGTTTATTATTATTATTTTTTGTACAATATTTTCTTTTTCCTTTTTATGCGTTTCTTTTTATATTTCTTTTCAGGGAATTTTTGAGGATGATGACTTCTTCTGAGGAGACGTCACCTGCAATGACGCTTGCGGAATATATGCGTAGAAATTCAAATTATCAGGCAACTTCATCAGAGATGACGCATGGTGAATATATGCATAGGCAACGGTATGGAGTTTTTGCTCCACAAATGGTAAGTGAAGAATCACATGAAACTATATATGAGAAGTATTACAAACACACACCGCCTAGTTTGGAACAAAGATTGAGAGTTCTTGAATGTCAAAGATTATTTGCTGATGATGATGAATCTGGTGGTGACTCTCTGTTCCAAACAGAACATATAGATGACCCTGTGGATGATTGTGTGGATGATTCGCCTAATTCCATAGATGAATCTACCTCACAAGATCATTTACCCGACTTAGAGGTTGTTTCTAGACCACTAGACTTCCAAAAGTTGCCTAATTTATGGTTAGAATTGTGTGCTTCTAAAGTGTTGTTGGATTACTTTGCATCTAAGTACCCAGAGGATTTGCCTATTTCTAATACCGTGCATGAGCCAGTTGAAAATTTCCCGAGTCTCAATAGAATCCCCATATTTTGTTCTTTACGCACTTCCATGTGCGGTAAAAACTTGGTTTAGGGTAAATCTTGGTTTTTGATAGTTTCAGCGTCTCCGCGTTTTCATGACATAAGTGTAAAGCTGTCGTTTGTAAATATTGTATTTTGGGTCGATCCCCAAGTTTTCAGGTTATTAGTTTATGGGGATCCGTTTTTGTACAGTCCAGTAGGTATAATTATTTATTTATGTTTGTTTACTTTTGTTTATTTTATTTTTAATTTCCCATCTTAAATTTTACGTTGGATGACTCAATTACATTGAGGACAATGTAATATTTAAGTGTGGGGGAGTGGTTATTAACTTTTTCTTTTAATTTTTTTTTTCAGGAATTTTCTTGCGTATTGTGACCAGCTCTTGAGCGGGTCTAAAAAGATAATAAAAATATTATGACCAGCTGTGTAGCGGGTCTAAAAAAAAATAAAAATAAATTAAATTATAATTGCTAAGCTTATGACAAGCTGTGTAGCGGGTCTATTTTTATGCATTTCCTTATTATGACCAGCTGTGTAGCGGGTCTCTAAAAAAAAAAAAAAAAATTATTATTATGGTTTTTTTGGGTTATGACCAGCTGTGTAGCGGGTCTAAAAAAAAAAAAAAAAAATTGTCTTATGTATGTGGCATTTGTCATGACCAGCTGTGTAGCGGGTCTAAGTCTCTTATTTATGACCAGCTGTGTAGCGGGTCAATCTTCTGTTTTGCTCGAGGACTAGCAAAATGTAAGTGTGGGGGAATTTGATGAGCACGAAAGTGCGACGCATCTTCACCCATAAATACATTAGCTGGGACTCATTTTATCACTAATAAACTTATTTGTAGGTGTTTTTATGAAATAAGCTTTTATGGAGAAAGTTGCTCGAAAAATGTTATTTGTACCCGGAGGACACGTGTTATTCGGACTCTCAAAGTTGGTTAAGGGACACCTCAATTACTAATGGGCACCTTCTTTACTATCCAGCACCTATTGCTTTTCACACTCCGGATTTGGCTAAGGGCTGTCCACCTTTCTTCTTCGTTTAAATTCAATTTGGCGGGAAAGAAAGACCATTCACCTGCGATATTTGTGTATTGGATTTGGACGTGATTTTCTCATAGTTCTTCACGGGATTTGGTTGGTTTAGCCTGTTTGAATAAAACAGGAACATTACTAGAGTTAAAATTGGAAAGAAGAGAAGATTTCTCGTGAACAGGGGCAGTATTAAAGACTCAATATTTTATTTGATTTTCTGACCGAGATTTCTTAAGATTCTTCCGTGGAATTTGATTGGCAGTATCTTGTTAAGATGAAACAGGAATGGTAAGTTAGTTGGATTCGAAGAAATAGGAGTCAATGTGGCGATGAAATAAAACAGAGACACGAGAATATTTCACGTTCTCTATATCATATCTCGAGTAAAACTGAGGCTGGTTTGAGGTGTTAAAGAGTTTGACTCTGTCAGGGATGATTATAGCAACATGTAGGAGTGTGCTGGGTGGAAGAAATCAACGTGCGAAGGTGAATAAAGAAATCATTTCCCGTTTTGCAGCAAAGAAGGAAAGAAGATTTTATGGAGTTATTACGGAGTTATATCGATCCTGATGAGTATAAAAAGGGAGTTGAGGCATTATAGAAGAGGATGGAGAGTTTGGGGAGTTAGCAGAGACGAGAGAATCAAGAAAATCGAGTTGCAGAAATTTCTGCTGCTGTTGCTGTTCCAAGAACGCGAAGAACATTAAGCTGCCAAAGCCTGTCGTTAAAAACCGTGATTTATTCTCGGTTTTGCAACAGTCTTTGCAGCGACATATCAACAGTGATTACAACACTTTCTATATATCGTATACTGTAACAGTGGATTGCAACGCTCCTCTGCTGTTGTAAATTCCTGGTTTATTTGATTTTTCTCCTTTTTATCATTTGTAAACACTTTTTGAGCCATGAATAAATATTTTAAGTGTGTTTTCAACGTGATGAGCTAAACCCCGACACTGGGTCGACGGAGGAAGCCGAATTTCATATGTGGGTAATTTTAGTTAATTCTTTATATGACTTTTGCATAAATTAAAATAGAATTATGATTTGAAAAAATTAGTTATCATTTTATTAGATGGGTCATGCTTGCTTAGATGTTTGATGGCCCATGCTTACGATTTATAATTAATGTTTGGAAAATCTACATTGGCAAAAATAAGAGTCCTTATTGTTTTGTTTATTGAGCGATAAGTGTTGAAGAATAATAATTGAACCTATTAATATGAATGCGGTGGAATCCTAGACCCAGTGACTCTCGCTTTTGTTTACTATTTTCGCTTTTGTTTAAACCTTTAAATTTAATCTTCGCAAGTCTGAGAGAACGAATCTTAATTACTACTTCGAAAACACTAAGAAAAATCTTAAATCATGTGTCTCCAGCTAGTGCTTATAAAGCTTCTGCAGTAACTTGGTTCTATTATGCAGTCACATATGGCAAACTTTTCCTTACACTAGTGCTAAGTTTGAGGGGGAATGTCTCCAAGATTTACAAATTGATTTTCTACAGATTGCCATGTCTCTAGGATTTGCAGTTTGGTTTGACTATCTTAGACATTAGTTTCTCTTTAACATCCAGTTGCATGGATCCCAGGTCACGATGCTTAATTAGAAAACTAATGCATCAATGTTACACTATGGATGCATTAGCTTGAGGGGAATGTTAGAACTTCTTATAATGCTGTAACTCGTCAATCTGTAATGCACCAATAGAGTGTTGCCACCTGTAACCAATGACAACTAGGTGACATCTAAGAATTAGCAGTACAGCTAGTCCTAGTCACTAGTCTTGTAATGAAGTTTATAAATAACCTTCTTCCTTTATTGTAACATCTATCCGTTTGGCAATATAATTTACCATTAGTCAGCCGATCCTTCAAAGGCGCATATTAGAGTATATATCACGTCGGCATACAAGTAGCCGAGGTGCAAAGAAGGATCGAGGAAACTTTACCGTGAAATGAAGACCAAGTCAAGTGAAGGTGCATCTAGGCATGTAAAGTGAAGACCAAATCAAGTGACCGTGCTATTCTCGCATCGTGAAGTGAAGACCAAATTAAAATTTAATTCTAGAATATTATGCCATTAATTTCTAGATATATATTAACTAGTCAAATATAATTAAGATTTTATATTATCTTCCTAGGGTTAGTTTACTCTATAAATAAGAGTTCTAATGTAAATGTAAAACTATCTCAGGATCTCACGATGATCAATCTAATTTCACCCTAAGGGGTTTGTCAGTGGACGTAGGCGTTAGTGCCAACCACTTTAATCTTTGTCTTCTTTGATTTGCTTTCCGTCTAATCGATGATCCGACTCAATGATACCCATAATTTATTATGGTATCAGAGCGGGGAGATTCGCTCAATCGCTTCCGCTTTCTATTTTTTGGGTTATCATTTTCATCGATTTTGTTCAGGCTAAGCATCAATAATAGTCTGTTTTTCCCGATAAATAATTTGTTTATTCTCCATCAGAGTTGTTGTCCAATAACTCTTCCTGATTTATTTTTTTATTATCCTTTGTGCCCAGTTCATTTGGCACTTTTATTTGCTCAATCAAATTGATTTTATGTGGCAATACCAGTTAAACATCCACTGTCTAATCAATCAATAAAATTTTCAAAATGGGAATCAATATCTTTTATCCCAATATTTTCCTCTAGGGTTTATTAATTTGATGTGATCACAAACTAAAACCCTACATACATAATGACCAGTTTTCACGTTGATCGCAGTGAACTCATCAACAGTGTCAAACAATTTTCTCATTAATCTGTTTGTTTGTTTTGTCAAGAACACTCAATTCAGTTCTTCGATTATTTGCATGATTTATCCAAGATCTCCAGTATCACATAATTCATGCTCCCATGAGCTATTATTTTTTTTTACTCTTTAATTGATCACTTTCTGGTCATTTTCTTCATGTGGTTTATCAGCACAACAAATGATCATCGATCAATTAACAAATGTTTTTGCAAACTTTGTTGTGATTATTGGAAGGATACATCAAACTTTTTTTTGTCAGTGTACGTGCCTTGTTCATTCGGCACTTTCAGAGTTTCATTTGATAAACTAATATATTTTCCCATATATTCACATTTTGGGAATCTAATTTTTCCAAAAATAGCTTGCATATTCCCCAAATTATTGGAATATCTCATATGGCATGGAATTCTGCTTAAGTGTCGCAGTTTGTGCCATTTTTATTTGCTGTCAGTTCATAGTTCACACGCATTGCAGGTGCATGTAAATCATCTTATGCTTCTTTGATTAATTACCATAGCAAGCTGTGAGCATGAAATAATATCCTAAAATGGTTCTTTTATGAGCTAATATTCCTCAAACAATTAGTTGATCATTTTACGGTCAACTTAATCAACTTTCCCGTGCATCTTAATCATTCATAAAAGATGTACGTGCTATCATGTCAACTTTTCGTTCCTAAAGATTGTTGTCTTTGTTATTCAAGAACTAAATTCTTGATCTTTCATTCTTGGATTTCATATCCTCATATCCTTTCAAGCAAACCCGATTTACGGGTAATCCTAGTAGGCTATTTCATAGTCGAATCAATTTATTGTCCAAAATATTTGCATACAGATTTTTATTATTTCTATCAATCAAAATTGTTAACATCGTATGTGTTATAATATGGTAATCCCTTAATTACCACACTAGAAAATCAGAAAATATTTCCATTTTTATGTGAAATTGATTTTATTTCCAAAAATATTTTTCGAGTATATCCAATATATTTTTCTCGGAAATATATTGCATCCGCAGTTATAGCCTTCTTTGTTCGTTGATACTGCTGGAATTTGTATTATCTCACTTTTGTCACATGGTCAATGAGTACCGCTGAAATTGTTATCTCACTTTGTCAAACAAGTTACCTCTGATCGAAACTTGTTGTTCCAGTTCTGTTGATGGGTGAAAACTACTCCTGCAGAATTTGGTAATTTGGGGTGTGGATGAGGAATGAATTTAAACCTTCAACAAATGCACTGCGCGGTGAGTGCTTGTAGATTCGAGAGATCAATCTGTGCAAGTCCGGCCTAAACCAAGAAATGGCCGTTCCAGACTTGTTTCGGTCACAAAGTGAAGGAGATGGGGTTGATCTTAGGGAGGGAAGCGAAGAAGGTGTTGAGATTGTGAAGGTGTTGGCTTGCTTATGACTTGTAACAGAAAGATGAGCAAGCTTACGGTTGATGCAAGCAGGCTCTGGGTGTTTGAATACGGTTTTTGTATTAACACTTGGTTTTTTTCTGTCTCGTCTGAACTTGTGTTGTTGTTTGAAATAGGGCGGAGAACCTATTTATACAAGTCATTGAGCCTCATTCACGTCTCTCGTGGGAAGTGGAGGAAGTGGAGTGATGGAGTAGTGGAGTTGTGCGTCGACCAGTCTTGCCCACTTCTCCTGTTCATCTCTAACCGTCCATGACTTCCTAACACGTTCTTGTGATGGCGCGTTGCACGCTGCACGCTATAAACCGCCAGACCAATACCCCAGTATGTATCCCCCCAGTTTGTGACATGATTGATGTCTGGAATGTGGATCGTGGATCCACGAAAGATAGCATGTAATGCTGAATTAAATAACTGCGTTATTCAGAAAGTCGATACTTGTGAAGTATCGTGTGTATTTTATGCAGGTACCGCATTGTGGTGTGGTAAAGTGATGGGTAATGACTCCTCACTAACCAAATAACTCCTGACCAGGGTTATATAACCAAGCTGGTGAAGTTTAACGGATGAGATGATGTTTGAGACGCTCATCTGTGACCGTTAATGAATACTAGGGTTTTTAAGAGGTGTGCAAGCATCACTCTTGACTTGGTCAAAACCAAGCATGGGAAGGATTTTGGAGAGGACCGACCATACATGCGTGTTGACGGCATGATGATGTAGGCGCCTGTATTCCGTTCCCTCATGAAAGCGCGATATGGGCCACTCAATTTGACCGGCAAAGAGGAGTGGTTGAGATCGGTTTGCGGCAGAAATCTCTTACCGCAAAGGAATTGGTAACCGCGTGATATTCCCGCACACGTTCCAAGACAACCGTCCTTGGTAGGTCTTGGTCGGTCACTCTAGCGTGTAGGTGGTAGGGTGGTGTTCACGCCCATGTCTCACCGTCCCATGAAAACGTGATCTAAGCCACTCAATTCGTCCTAAGTTGAGTGGTCAAGATTAGTTTGCAATCTGGGAGGTGTAACCATACAAGTTTGACGGGCGTTTTGGGGTTAACCAGGCATGATATGCCTTGGCCGACCGCATGAGGAGGTAGATGGGCCCACGGTGGTCATGCTAGTATAACCGGACCTGCTTAATCTAATCTGTGACCCTCCATTCGTGCCGGAGAAGATGGACGCGCGTGATGGCTTGAACCCTAATTTTGGCTTTCAAAGCCGCGCGACCATGCTCTTTTAGGCGGACGAATTTGTTGTAACCAATCATGGTTGGTTTTGACCGATTGGTCAAGTGTGTAGCGGTCACATGGTGATTGTGTCGACATGCTCCGGGCCCTTTGAGTCTACATCTACACCCTCCATCTATACCTGCGAAGATGGATGGTTGAGACCGTTTTGTGGCACATGTAATATGCCGCAAACCCTAATTTAGGGTTTTTCCGTCCATAATGCTTGGTATGGACGATTTCTTGGCAAGCGAAGGCCAATGGTCGACCATGCGGGGTCGGCTGTGTGTATTCCATACCGCTTGGGGGTGATGGAATTGATCTCGGGGTCATCCAATCATGCTTGTGGAGTTGGATGACTGCGATCGAATCATATCCGGACCGATATGGTCGGTCTTGGATGCTCAATCGGGCTAGTATAACACACCGAGAGGGCTCAATCGGGCTAGTATAACACACCGAGAGGGCTCGGGCTAGTATAACACACCGAGAATCGGCCATGTACGGGTATTTCGTACATGGTTTCATTATAGTGCTTGGAGGTTCGTGTTACTCTGTAAGGGTAACACTCGGTCGTCATGCCACACCGATAATGAGTACTTTTGGAAATACAAGGCTGATATGAAATTCACAGAAGGGATTGTTGCCACATGCTCCAACCTGGAGGAATTTCATGTATTCACGAAATGGGATTGTTGCTACATGCTCCATTCTTGGTGAATTAAGTGAGGGAGTATCCAACACTTTATAAATGGCTTTATCTTTTACAAGATGTCGGCGCATGAGTTTTCGTTATTTACAAATTTAACCTTAAACGAAAATCCACCATCAACATTAAGTCCCCGCCTAGCACATAATGGTTACACTATTGTGTGGTAGGCATGAGATGGTGACATACGAAATGACCAAGCTAGAGTGAATACATATTTACCGGATAGTTTCACATTGTCGGGCGTTTCCAACGGAACTGGTCGGTCTTGATTAAGGATGCGAAGGAAGCGGGACTTGATCCGGTGAGTCGCTTTGGTTCCTCTTGTACATGTATGAGCTCGGCCGCTCCTTCGGTGTACTTCCTTAGTTATACACGGCTTTCCTCGGGTATATTTGATAAGCCTCGTTGATTGTTATCCCGAATTAGTAGCCTTCATAGGTGGTAAGTAGAGACTTCTCTTCCTTTCCGGGATTACGTCGACTTGTGAGATTATAAAGAATCATCTCAACGTGGTCGTTTATTCTATATCCCGTATCTCGTGTCTACGCTCTCGTTTTTCGATTAACTGATCAATTGACTTGATTTTTTTTTTTTTGTGCGTGTGCATGACCTCCTCTCCTTTGTAGTTTGCCATGGAAGCGGTGGACAATCATTCTGTTGCTTCCCCAGAAAGAAGTTTTGAAGTTGACAAGCCCGAGAGCCATGCACACGAAGAAGTAATGGCTAAGATCGATCTCCCACTTCGCGAAGTTGACCCCGCTATACAGGGGATGTCTATCCCACACCTTCGTATTGCCGGAGGACGTATCTGTGCTCTTTCAGCTGCAATTGACATGGAGGAGCGGTGGAGGCGCGAAGAAACGTTGCAGACGCTAGTAAGCGCAAGGGCAGAGAGGTTTGCAGCGCGGTTGAAGAGGCGGAGAGTTGAGCATGAACGACCTCTGAATGAAGAAAAGTGTGATTTCCCGATCCAGAACGGCGTGATAATCCTTGATTCCGATACAGACGAACCTGAACATTTGAAAGCAACCTGCGCGGCTCCTGATGTTGATATGCCTTTTGATGCTCCTGCTGATGATGTTAGGATGGAGCGTGATGCTGCGGAGATGCCTGATGCAGAAACTGAGGAAGATTCGAAGGGAGGCGCATCAACAGGTGATGGAACAGAATCTGACGGTGATGCAGGCGAGGCTGACTCTCTTGGCGATTAGAATTTTCCTTCTTTCTTTTCCAAGCATGTTCCGTACATTTGAATATCTTCCTTGTACTCAGTGGCGGCTGAGTTTAAGTTTTCTTTCGTTTCATTGTTTGAACAAAAGTTTTTTTTTTTTATAATCCTTTTGTCAAAACTGGAATTGAAACTCCTCAGGTGCTAGAGTGTGCCTTCACACGTGATTCTCAATGGTAAAGGAAACAATATTATAGCGGAATATCCACAGACCTGTACTCTTGATGCAAGATCTTCCTGGCTTTGCTGGGGCAGATGGCTCAAATCACTTATTGCGCACACGTTTCTATTTCCTTCTTCCCGCGAAATGTTTGCTTAGGGTTTCCTTTCTTGCTCCAGTTGTTTTAGGCTGACTCAGGACTTTGTGTCTTTAGGAGTGGAGAGGTTCTCAGATGAAAAATGATGCTTTAATTGAAAATTGAAAATTGAAACCCTAATTATGAATGCAAGTATTGCAATCACTTTCTGGAGGGATTACAAATATGACATGAAACTGTAAAAGGAAACACGCTGGAAAAAATATAGCACATCGTTTTAAGGTGTGGAGGATGCTGGAAAGTGGTAGCACAGTATCTTAAGTTCGGTAAGGTTTGAGCCATCGTGAGTGAATTGTTGTGCCCTCCAGGCTATCAGCGTTGATGAGCTTGCAGTAGCCACCTAGGATGACATCTGCTACCAGGTACGGTTCATCCTCTCTTTCGGTGGGTGAGTCAGGTGGAGTGGTCATCTTCACCGTCATGCTTCCAACATTGAACGTAGTCGCCTTCGTCACCAGGTCTCCAATTCCAAATGGGTTTGGCCGTGCAGATACTTGGACTTTAGCTTTGTCGTCTTTGACCAAAACAGCTTCCACGCTCTTGATAAAACGCTTGAAAGGGGCGGCCCCCATTCACATCTCTTAGCCGGGGTTGGTTTGTTGATTGGAGTCAGTCCCCAGGACTTGTCAGAATGAGGAGCGGTAGTTTGCAAAGAGAGTTGCGTGATGAGACTTACTTGAGATCGGAACCTTTTAATGTATGCCGACAGGCTTTCTCCGGAAGTTGTGTCATATTGGTAAGTTGCTGGTGCGGCGTGACAGATCGGGAGATCCGTAAGGCGTGTTGAAGATTCTTTCAGGTGTCGAAACCGGTAGAGGACAGACTTCCAGTATGGCTTTGTTATCACGCATCCAAGAGCTCCCTAGGATCATGTCGTAGTTGGGATGATTTTTGACTATGTAAAACTTTGCTTGCGTCGAGGCATCACCCAATTTGACTTCAAGATCGATGTATCCATATGTATCTCGAGCTCTCTGCCGAATCTTCAATCGCGAGTTGGGTGACGAGTAGCTTCTGCTTAGAAATCTTTGCCGCTATCACGGTCTTGACTGTGATGATGTTAAGTTCGGAAGCCGTATCGATTAACACGTTGTCGAACTCAACGTTTCTCAAACAAGTGACAGTTAGAAGTCCCCAGTTTCCAATGCTCGTGTCCTTCAGGAAAGACGGGGTTCTGGACCTTTGGATGCAGACGTCTACCCGACACAACGTGGTTGAGGGCCGCAAATATGTCTTGACGCTGTCCCTTGGAGAAGTACAAGATTTCACATATATGCTCCATCATAGATTGCACGGTCTTGCGAAAGAATCCCCAGAAATCATGCGGTTCTGATAGGTAGGGGGTCTCTGTGTGAACACCTTCGTTTCCAAAGCCGGAGCTCGCTAGTCTCTACCTTTTCCCTGAATATTTGTTTCAACCTGTTACAATCTTTGGTTGGATGATGGACGAACCTGTGGTAGCAACAATATATGGGATCTTCCATTTCTTCCTCGGTCGGAGGACGTCTGATAGGGGGTAGCTTTACGGCGTCGTCTTGGACCCACGCTTCCAAGAGCTCTATCACTTCATTCATGGGAAAAGGAAAACCCGTGTCTTTAGTGCTTTGTGCAGGAGTTTTGTCTGTTCCTTTTCGAGACGAAGTCTTGTGTGCCGGAATGTTCGCTTTGTTTGTGGCTCACATCACTGAAGCTTTCCTTTTCTCTCCTCCGCCCACCACGCTTACAGAAGGACCGGTGTTGTATTGCTTGTTCGTGAGACGCCTGCTTCCTCGACTTTCACGGGAATCTTCACTCCGAACAACTCTGGTTCTTTCTAGCAGCAGCACGGTGCGATTGTTCTTGCCGAGCGTTTTGCGGCTTCGTGGAGTTCGTGAGAACGTTTGAAAGCCCAGATTCTCTAACAGAGCGCGGTATATGGGTATCATCCCATTGATGCATGATTCCACCAATTGCCGTTCGGTAACATTTGGGTCGTGACAATCCAGTGCTTGGGTCCTGAATCTTTTAACGAAGTCGTTGGGATGCTCATTTGTTCCGCTGAAATTGTTATCTCACTTTGTCAAACAAGTTACCTCTGATCGAAACTTGTTGTTCCAGTTCTGTTGATGGGTGAAAACTACTCCTGCAGAATTTGGTAATTTGGGGTGTGGATGAGGAATGAATTTAAACCTTCAACAAATGCACTGCGCGGTGAGTGCTTGTAGATTCGAGAGATCAATCTGTGCAAGTCCGGCCTAAACCAAGAAATGGCCCTCCGTTCCGGACTTGTTTCGGTCACAAAGTGAAGGAGATGGGGTTGATCTTAGGGAGGGAAGCGAAGAAGGTGTTGAGATTGTGAAGGTGTTGGCTTGCTTATGACTTGTAACAGAAAGATGAGCAAGCTTACGGTTGATGCAAGCAGGCTCTAGGTGTTTGAATACGGTTTTTGTATTAACGCTTGGTTTTTTTCTGTCTCGTCTGAACTTGTGTTGTTGTTTGAAATAGGGTGGAGAACCTATTTATACAAGTCATTGAGCCTCATTCACGTCTCTCGTGGAGGAAGTGGAGTAGTGGAGTTGTGCGTCGACCAGTCTTGCCCACTTCTCTGTTCATCTCTAACCGTCCATGACTTCCTAACACGTTCTTGTGATGGCGCGTTGCACGCTGCACGCTGTAAACCGCCAGACCAATACCCCAATATGTATCCCCCAGTTTGTGACATGATTGATGTCTGGAATGTGGATCGTGGATCCACGAAAGATAGCATGTAATGCTGAATTAAATAACTGCGTTATTCAGAAAGTCGATACTTGTGAAGTATCGTGTGTATTTTATGCAGGTACCGCATTGTGGTGTGGTAAAGTGATGGGTAATGACTCCTCACTAACCAAATAACTCCTGACCAGGGTTATATAACCAAGCTGGTGAAGTTTAACGGATGAGATGATGTTTGAGACACTCATCTGTGACCGTTAATGAATACTAGGGTTTTTGAAGAGGTGTGCAAGCACTCTTCAGCTTGGTCAAAACCAAGCATGGGAAGGATTTTGGAGAGGACCGACCATACATGCGTGTTGACGGCATGATGGTGTAGGCGCCTGTATTCCGTTCCCTCATGAAAGCGCGATCCGGGCCACTCAATTTGACCTGCAAAGAGGAGTGGTTGAGATCGGTTTGCGGCAAATCTCTTACCGCAAAGGAATTGGTAACCGCGTGATATTCCCGCACACGTTCCAAGACAACCGTCCTTGGTCGGTCTTGGTCGGTCACTCTAGCGTGTAGGTGGTAGGCTGGTGTTCACGCCCATGTCTCACCGTCCCATGAAAACGTGATCTAAGCCACTCAATTCGTCCCAGGTGAAGTTGAGTGGTCAAGATTAGTTTGCAATCCGGGAGGTGTAACCATACAAGTTTGACGGGCGTTTTGGGGTTAACCAGGCATGATATGCCTTGGCCGACCGCATGAGGAGGTAGATGGGCCCACGGTGGTCATGCTAGTATAACCGGACCGCTTAATCTAATCTGTGACCCTCCATTCGTGCCGGAGAAGATGGACGCGCGTGATGGCTTGAACCCTAATTTTGGCTTTCAAAGCCGCGCGACCATGCTCTTTTAGGCGGACGAATTTGTTGTAACCAATCATGGTTGGTTTTGACCGATTGGTCAAGTGTGTAGGCGGTCACATGGTGATTGTGTCGACATGCTCCGGGCCCTTTGAGTCTACATCTACACCCTCCATCTATACCTGCGAAGATGGATGGTTGAGACCGTTTTGCGGCACATGTAATATGCCGCAAACCCTAATTTAGGGTTTTTCCGTCCATAATGCTTGGTATGGACGATTTCTTGGCAAGCGAAGGCCAATGGTCGACCATGCGGGTCGGTCGTGTGTATTCCATACCCGCTTGGGGGTGATGGAATTGATCTGGGGTCATCCAATCATGCTTGTGGAGTTGGATGACTGCGATCGATCATATCCGGACCGATATGGTCGGTCTTGGATGCTCAATCGGGCTAGTATAACACACCGAGAGGGGCTCAATCGGGCTAGTATAACACACCGAGAGGGCTCGGGCTAGTATAACACACCGAGAATCAGCCTGTACGGGTATTTCGTACATGGTTTCATTATAGTGCTTGGAGGTTCGTGTTACTCTGTAAGGGTAACACTCAGTCGTCATGCCACACTGATAATGAGTACTGGAAATACAAGGCTGATATGAAATTCACAGGAAGGGATTGTTGCCACATGCTCCAACCTGGAGGAATTTCATGTATTCACGAGAATGGGATTGTTGCTACATGCTCCATTCTTGGTGAATTAAGTGAGGGAGTATCCAACACTTTATAAATGGCTTTATCTTTTACAAGATGTCAGCGCATGAGTTTTCCGGTTATTTACAAATTTAACCTTAAACGAAAATCCACCATCAACAAGTTCATATATGTCCCAGTCTAGGTCTCTACATCCTAGATAAACATTGATTTTAATGGACTGATAGGAAATATATGGTTTCTATTTCTATATCCTTCCTCTTAACGCCAAGTCTTATGTCTCTCAAATTTTGGGTTTTGGTGATTTTGGTGATTTTGTATTATCATTTGTTGAATCCAAAACTAATAATTTCATAATCTGTGACTCATTGATCATAGTGAGTTCGCACATTTAATTCAGTTATATCTATGACTTGTTTGAAATCATATATATATGGGCACAAATCAGAGTATATTTTCATCATTGCATCAATCGGGATCTGGTGTAGTGTGGCTCATTTATCAATGTCTCTGGTACAAGTTCTTGGCTCGTCCTAGGAATTTGATTTACAAGGAGTACTCCTCTCTTTAGAAGAAGTGTTAGTTGACTCCTTTGATTGTGGTTTATGGCTGCAATATATATCTCCTGCCCATGAAAACTTTCTTTCATGATCATAATTTTCCTTTTCCTTGGCTGTGATGGCCTTTGGTTTATGGAAGTTTTCTTTTAAGAAATCTTTATTTATTTTTTACCCTCGTTCCCAAAATACATGATATTTTTCGATCCTATTTCCAAAAATAGTTTTTGGATAATATCCTTTATTCGGAAAAGACTCTTTTGTGATCTTATTTTCAAAAGTTGTTTTCATTCACGAAAACAATCCTAAACAGTTATACGTCCATCATCTTGTTATTGTGAAGGACTGTTATCTCTTTTTATTTACTCATTATTTGAGTTTTTATCCAGTCTTCTATTATGCTCCAGTTTTCATGAGCTAATGTATCATTTAGCATGTCTTCACCCAACAAAAGGTCCCTGCTACTCTAGCGAATTCCTTGGAAGATTATCAAAGCCAGTTCAAGTTCCGTCATTAATACAGTCATATTCAACATTTTTTTCAAGAAACACGGTGTATTGAAGTTCTGAAGTTTAGACATGGTGTTAATTGATGCCGTTGATTATGGATATCTCGTCGCGTGAAGTCGTTCGTTATTAATTGGTCAAGTTGCACACTACATTTCTCTACGTGTTCAACTTGAGGGGGAGTATTAGAGTATATATCACGTCAGCATACAAGTAGCCGAGGTGCAAAGAAGGATCGAGGAAACTTTACCGTGAAATGAAGACCAAGTCAAGTGAAGGTGCATCTAGGCACGTAAAGTGAAGACCAAATCAAGTGACCGTGCTATTCTCGCATCGTGAAGTGAAGACCAAATTAAAATTTAATTCTAGAATATTATGCCATTAATTTCTAGATATATATTAACTAGTCAAAGATAATTAAGATTTTATATTATCTTCCTAGGGTTAGTTTACTCTATAAATAAGAGTTCTAATGTAAATGTAAAACTATTTCAGTATCTACTGATGATCAATCTAATTTCACCCTAAGGGGTTTGTCAGTGGACGTAGGCGTTAGTGCCGAACCACTTTAATCTTTGTCTTCTTTGATTTGCTTTCCGTCTAATCGATGATCCGACTCAATGATACCCATAATTTATTAGCGCAAGTGTAAAGTGTAAACACAACGGACGGGCGAGGACACCTGTGCTTCATTAAGAGGTTGTATGTGGACTTTTTCACCTTAGACCCATGATAGAAACAACTATGATCAAAAGATAATACATAATGATTCATATGGGATATGGCCCCTGGCGTAGAATGATCACCAAAAACGAAGCTAAAAATAACACTGCAAAAATACGGTTTAAGAGTTTAGCCTACAACCACTAGAAACAGAATAACAAAAGTGCCAAACAATTGATTAAACCCACTATCGGGAGGAAGCCATTCATTCAAATGAAGTGTAAACTTTAAGCTTCTCCAACTTCTCTCAGCCTCCCTCGTATGTGTGTCAAACAAGGACCATACCTTACCTAACCGCCTGCACTTATGACAGCACCAAATACCACACCATTCATCACACAAAGTTACTGATAGCACCATGCCACCATCCGTAAACTAAATTATAAATCATAATTGATTCTATGTTATTTTTAGTCACTTGGAAAAATACTAATTCTGTATTATCACTTGAATCACTGACACTGAAACTTTGACCTATATTTCCTATCCAGAATCTACATTTTTTAACTGGTCACACTCTTGGAGCGTCAGCTTTGAGCATATTGTATGAAAGAAACAAACAAAACTGGTGAGTATCAAGATAAATATAGGTTGTGTGTTCCTTTGAGTGCAGATGAGGCCAAATTTATTTTGAATATAAGTACCGACAGAGTATACATTTTGTTTCTGATCAAAACAAAAAAGAGTATACATTTGAAAACAAAACTGGTGAGTATCAAGATAAATATAGGTTGTGTGTTCCTTTGAGTGCAGATGAAGCCAAATTTATTTTGAATATAAGTACCGAGTATACATTTTGTTTGATTAATAATTGATTCTCAGTACTTTTGTCCACCTTTCAATATTCTTTCAGAATTTCCGGGAATTTGTTCGTCTTTTTAAATGCAATCACTGTGTTTGTTAGTACGAATGATTGTTAATGAAATTTACTGTTTTTACTATCCAATTATTTTGTAAAATCTCTTATGTTAGGTTGATCACTCCAAGCACTAAAACTGACCCTGATGTTTCTTTACAGGACCAATATTGAACTTAATTATTGAATATTTTCGGAAATTCTAGAAGAAAAGTCCATCCGAGCCCGCCAAAAGCTTTGGGCATGCCCAGCTTGATCCCCATAAATCCACATATATCCCCCCCCCCCATTTTTTTATCCAGTGAACTAGTTATTGAGTAAAGGTCATACTTTTAAAGAGTTGTCTATTAGGAACATGAGCAGATTAATTACACCAGGGAAATGATAATGTTAATATGTGGTTTGAGCCTGAGAGCAAGAACCGTAGGGTGTGATTTCATAAGATGTATTACACATAGAAATCGACCTGAATCACGACGGGTTGGATGGGTAGTTAGTTTATAGAATAAGTCAAAGGTTTGTACGGAACCATGAGCTTGCTTTGTGTGTATCTTGGTGTTGATGTGTTTAAAAAGATATGTAAAAATATCTTTAAGTTCAATCTGAATATTGATCCACTTACCCGATTGGTCCTGGAGAACATCAATTTTTTTTCATGTTTTGATGGTTAGCTTCAACGTGAAAATAGTGGGTATTTCAGTCGATTTTCTTTTGCCTTTGGTTTCTTGTTAGTTGTTTCCAGATAATTTTCTTTAATGTCATCCTGTCATGGATGTCTCAAAAAAAGGTTTTTTTTTCCAGTTAGAGAGATCTGCTATTGATGAAGTTTTGTAGTGAGTTGATACCCGGTAAAACCATAAATTTTTGAGACCATGCATCTACAATAAGGTTAGCGCAAGAAGGGTCTCCGAGATAATTTTTGAAGAATTTCTATGATTTAGATGATATAATTTTGTTGCATGCAATCAATAAACATCATAATTGGAGAATGATCTGATTCTTGTGGTGGAAGATGAAGAAAGTATAAGTGGGGAAAATATTAGACCAATTCGTATAACGAATTATTAGGTCATTATCGACTTTATGACACCATTTCCAAGTTTATTGCTAGTCAAATTATCGCAAGAACATTGATAGGTGTAGAATACACCTAATTTACTATCTAGTAGTTTATGCTTTCTTTGCTATTTTTCTTGTAAATTATGTATTTTACGCTTGTTTTGAGTTTTATAGCTACTTTGGAGTCGCACGGAGGAAAAGAAGAAGAAAGCACCCAATTTGAGCCAAAAGGGCATAATTGTCATTTCATAGGGCGAGCACTATCTGGAGCCAAGTTAAGGTTAAGGGGTATCCATCTCGGGTGTCCCTTATCATCCATGAATAAGTGTAGATATCCCGGGGCTGCATATGTGGGGCGCAAATAGCTAGTCCGCACTATAGCCCTAATCGAGAGAAACTCATCTCATCTCAATCATTTCTTTTCACACAGAACACGAAATTAAAAAAAAAAAAAAAGAAACCAAGAACCTGATGTTTCGAGATCGAGAGAAGAGGATTGAATATGGAAATTGCTGATTGAGTTAACAAGATCGAGGAGAAGAATGATCTCTGACTGTTAAATCAATTGAAGGTTTTTGTGGGTGATTTTAGGGTTTCGATTCATGCTCGAAATGGAAGAAATCGAGAGAGGATGTGATGCATCGAAAGAGATGGATTAGTAAAGTTTAAGGAGTTGAATCTGGTGTTGATGGTGAATCAAGAGAACAGATCGAGATGCGAAAAACGAATGGGTTCTTGCTAAAACCGAGTGGGATTCGGTCTTTGTATGGATTCGAGTGATTAACGGCTCATTGTGGAAGTTGAGCTGCGTTGATTGGAGAAACAGAGACGGATATGGTTCTTGAGAATGAAGATCTAGGGAAAAGCTAGGGTTTGTAGGTTCATTATTGAAAATGAGATGAAGATGAAAATGGGTTTGAGTAGGCGCCATGAATTGAAGAAATCTCGGTGGATTGAGAAGCTAAGAAAGATGATAATGAAGATTGGGTCTTTGCTTTTGTTGCTCAAATTACAAGATAGAGATGGGGT
The DNA here is from genome assembly GCA_023531295.1 of Papaver armeniacum. NCBI lineage: Eukaryota > Viridiplantae > Streptophyta > Magnoliopsida > Ranunculales > Papaveraceae > Papaver > Papaver armeniacum. The sequence goes on along the minus strand of JAJJWW010003546.1, from coordinate 120,678 downwards.
TGTGGTTATGAATCGATGATGGGAATGATTTACGGGTATCTTGAGTTGTTAATGTGAGCAAATGATGATGGTGGTCTCTCGGCAATGTTTAAAGTACGGGCGGTTTTAAGAATGTTATGGCGAATCAAGAAGTGTATGATGATGGAATTGAGATGTTGGTTTGCAGTATTTGCAGGGGTGATTTGAGGATGTTGAGGCAGTACTAGGAGGAATGCACTGGTGTCTGAGCTGAGAAATTGCATTTGAGAAAATGCAGGATGCAAGATAGAGATGTTGAGAGAGACAAAGTGAAGGCATTTAGCCAGAATTGCAATGAACTTAGAATGGATTGTTAAAGCTTAGAAGCTAGGATGTATGTGAAATGCGGGATTGATTGTTGGTGACAATGAAGCCGAGATGTTGAAATGAGAGATTATGGTGTTTTGGAATTATGTCATAAGGGAGCCGAACTGGAGGCTTGAGTAGGGAAGAGCCAAATGATGCAATTGAGTTGAAATCGGGATTTGTGGATGTTGGGTTGCACTAGAACCGCAAGTTAAGGTGTTGAACCAATTGCGGATGAAGGCGGTTGTGTGTAATGAGGCCATGGAAGATTGTGTTGCAAACAAATGAGAAAGGCGTTTCAATGGAGGTAATGGTGGCGATAGGGTCAGTGAAGGTTTCGAGGATAGGATATTGCAAGAAGATGGTGCAACATACTGGGCCATCATGGTTTGGATTTCCCAGTGAAGTGCAATGATGGTGCGGACAAGTACGAATGCCAATGCAAAAGCCTAAGCCATTGAATTTCATCCACCGAGTAATGATGATCCAGACCACGACTCGGCCACTCGGACCCGATGGCCGAGTAAGCTAACGAGTTAGAAGTCGACTCGATGTCGACTCGATGACTCACCCCTTGACCCGCCGACTAACAGTTGACTGACGGTTGACCACTTTGACCGTTAGTCCTAACGGTGGACTGACGGAATATTCCGTCGAATATTCTCCCGACGGACAGAAATTTTCATGCGACAATTCCGGCCAAATTCCGGCCACAATCCCAGTTTTCCGGCGAGCAAAAATTCCAGAATTTTCTATGGACTTCTCTCATGGGTATGAAGACTTGGGCTAGGAATTGGATGGAGAATTGGACTCAAATTTGGAAATAGAAGATGGAAGAGTTGAGAAAAGCTTGGATTTGGAAATTGAATTGCAAAAGGAAAAGGATTCTACTCCTTAGAAGATTTGGAGAATATTGAAGCCTATAAATAGAGAAGTTCTCTATACATCTTTTACACACATCTCTACACACACAATTCTTTTCTTTTCTTATTCTTTGTGTGAACTCTTTAGCATGAGTAGCTAATTTTCCTATTGATTGAGGATGAATTCCTAGTTCTTAACATATGATTTAAGTTTTTGTTTTCAAATTCTATCTTGAAGTTTTTCACATAATTATCGTTTGTTTTTACTAATAGGAGTGATCTTAAAGACATTCATGATTGATTGATAGATTGTTTGGAGTGCACGCTAAATTGATTTGTTAATTCGATCTAAAGCTAGTGAAAGTTAGGAGATAAGTAATCGTTTCTTGACTCTTTACATAAGTAGCAAACACGAGACCTTGCGGAGGGATTCCGTGGAGCAATTGTGTGTAGAAGCAACGTTAGCAAGTGGACCTTGAGCTAAGAGTCTAACTACTAATATCAACCTAAGAAATTCACAAAACTTAATGCATGAGCCAAGTTACATCTAGAGTGAGCTACTACTAGGTGGTTTGGTAAATAGAATCCGGTAGTCGAGAACTTCCGTGTCCGGTGATATAAGGGATTTAGGGGTTTAGCACTGAGCTAGCTGCTTTACCTACGGATGGTGATAATTTGTGACTAATAACAAGTAGAAAAGAACATAACTTTAATCATTGTTTCGCAACGAAGAAGGATTCCTTGATCTCGTCTCTCTTATTGCTTTCAACTTTACCTTTTAATTGCTTTGTTTATTTTCTTTTGCTTTTTACACCCCCCTTTTCGTGACAATTTTTACAACTAGAATCTCTTGCTCCTCGTGGGATCGACCTTGACTACCCTATATTACTTTTAATTAGGTAGTAAAGTATTAATTAATTTGTTGTGGTTACGACACGCATCAAATTTTAGGCGCCGTGCTTAGGGAGCAACGGGCGATTTTTAGTTGTTTTTAATTTTTGCTTTATTCTTGCTTTGTTAGATTCTTTACCGTATCTAACTTAGTTTGTGAGAATCTTGTTTCAGGTGTTATACCTTTGGTGAATGCTTAAAGGGGGTAGACCGAGTCCAATACGTCTTCGATCCGGCACTCAACTACAGGATTTCATTCGTGCGATTAACACTCCACTTTCTCCTTCTTCATCAAGTGATTCGGACAAAGAGGAAGAAACAATGGCTGATCGTACACTAAAGGACCTAGCTTCTCACAAGCTTGATACACAACAATGGTGTATCCAAACTAACTCAACCTTCGAGATCAAGCCGGGGTTGATTAGAGAGTTACCAAAGTTCCATGGCATGGTGAATGAGGACCCAAACAAACATCTTATGGACTTCTACACCATAGTTATGGCTATGCTTCCACCGGAGACTAATGCGGATGGAGCAATGTTGAAAGCTTTCCCGTTTTCTTTGGCGGGTAATGCTAAGGAATGGTTATATTATTTGCCTTCCGGAAGTATCACGACATGGAATGGGATGAAGAAACTTTTCCTCGAGAGATATTTTCCCGCATCCAAAGCTACTCAAATTCGCAAGGAGATTTGTGGATTGAAACAACAAGTGGGAGAATCATTATATGAATGTTGGGAGCGATATAAGAGGTTGGTGGCAAGCTGTCCACACCATCAATTTAGTGATGCTATGATACTCCAATACTTCTATGAAGCTCTTCACCCAAGTGATAGGTCTCTTCTTGACGCCGAGGTGGTGGTGCATTAATGAACAAGACGGTGGCCCAAGCTACCGAGTTGATTGAAAGTATGGCGGCAAACTCGCAACAATTCTACACAAGGGATGAACCAATCGTTAGGCGAGTGCATGAAGTTAGTGATTCATCATCACATCTTGATCAAAGGATGAGTAACATGGAGATTATGATGCAAAGGATGGCCGCGGTAATTATTCCGGATGGTGAGACCGAACAAGTGAATGCTTTATATCCAAATCAAAGGCCAAGGTACGATCCATACTCCAATACCTACAATCCCGGGTGGAAGGATCATCCTAACTTTAGTTATGCAAACAAGCAAGCGGCGGCTCCTAATCCATATGAGCAACAAGGTGGTTTTCAACAATCACGCTTTCAACCTCAACAACAATTTCAACCACAACAAGTCAAGGAGCGTGATTCTTTGAATGATGACAAGCTCAATGCGTTAATGCAAGGTATGCAAGGTCTTACTTCTATGTTCCAACAAAGCCAACAACACCAACAAAAGACCGATTCGGCAATCAAGGAGTTACAAATTCAAGTGGGGCAATTAGCGACCGATGTGAACTTATTGAAAGCGCAAGCGTCCACAAAACTTCCTTCACAACCAATTGTTAATCCAAGAGAGAGCGTTAATGCGATTACTTTGAGGAGTGGGAAACAAGTGGAGCAACCAAATCAACAAGATAAGGTGTATGATGAGAAAGAGGAAATTGAAACCGCACCAAAGGAGAAAACATCTCCTACCAACCAACCCGAGGAGAGGATTCCTACTTTCACAACTCCACCCCCGTTCCCTAGCCGATTTGCTAAATCAAAGAAAGACTTGGAATACATGGATATTTGGGAGATCTTTAAGAAGGTACAAGTCAATATTCCACTCATAGAAGCTCTTCGTCAAATTCCTCGTTGTGCAAAGTTCTTAAAGGAGTTGTGCATGAAGAAGAAAAGGTTAAAAGGAAATGAAGTCATGAGTGTGGGGAGAATGCTTCGGCGTTTATTCTCAAGAAACTCCCACCAAAATTAAAGGACCCCGGTAGTTTCAATATACCTTGCACAATTGGTAAAACAAGGTTTACTCGAGCTTTGCTAGATTTGGGAGCGTCGGTTAATGTTATGCCTTCCTCGATTTATGATTCTTTGAATCTCGGTCCTCTTAAGGAAACCGGGGTAGTTCTTGAACTTGCTAACCGATCTAATGTTTACCCGAAAGGGATTGTTGAGAATGTTTTGGTGCAGGTTAATGAGCTTGTATTTCCGGCTGATTTCTTTGTCTTAGACATGAATGATGAGAATTCTTCCAAGTCTACACCTTTGCTTTTGGGTAGACCATTTTTAAGCACCGCCGGAACAAAGATTGATGTCCAAAATGGCACCTTGACTATGGAGTTTGATGGTACACTCATTCACTTCAATATCTTTGAGACAAAGCGATACCCTAGTGATGTGACATCATGTTTTCCCGTGAAAGAGATTGATCCGGGCTAATGAATCTTGCAAAAGCTAAGTCGGGCCGTCGACTTTAAAACAAGCGCTTAATGGGAGGCAACCCATCGGTTTTGTATTTCTTATCTTTTGCTTTTTGTTATTTCTTTTCTTGTTTCTTATCATGTTAAAATTTCCCACCTTGACTTTACTAGGAGGATTCAATTACATTGAGGACAATGTAAGGTTTAAGTGTGGGGGAGTGGTTAAGCATGTTTTTAAAACAAAAATTACAAAAAAAAATTAAAAAAAATTTAAAAAAAAAAAAAAAAGTTTTACCTAAAATTCCAACTTTTAAAGATTTTAGAGTCCCTAGCATATTTCTAGGTATGTTTACATAGAGATTTTGACCAACATAATTGAACTTGGAAATGTTAGAGAACTACATTCGGATTTCTTGTTTGTTTGAGTGTTAAATAATGGATTTAATCATGCCGGTGATGCGAATTTGGTGCGAGGGGAGAAGTGCGTTATTAGAGTTGCTGATCAATCATTAGTGGAGACTACCCGTATTCATATCATGTGAGGCACCGACCAGAAATTTTCCATCTACTAAAGAGCTTCTTTTGAGTGTGTGTCACCATACGTAAATTCCGGGTAGAATGGTGAGCTACCCAACCTCCCACCAATAGAAGCACTACTCTTGATCTCTTGAGTGCTAATTTTGTCAATCATGAGGGTGACGTCCATAGATGAAAGCTTCCTTCTTGTAATTCGATTTGCAGTTAGCACCATTCTCTCTCGACAACAACGGATCCATAGAAACACATTCATCATCAACAAGGAGCGACATCAAAATCTACAAGGAAAGTTGGAAAAGTTTATGGTTTACAAGCAACGGAACAAGAAAAAGAGCAAATTTCAAATACAAGTAAAGCAACATACAAATGAGCGGATTTTTACATATATGTTGAGGACTTATAATATAATGAGGTAATTTTATATCCAAGTATGAAGACTTATTTATGAAAGCGAAGAAAATTAAAAGGTGAGAATTTTTGAAGTTTATGATTTTGAGGCGATACAAGTTGTGAATCAAGCGGTAAAATACTTCTCCCACGGCCATGGTTGTATTTAATTTCTCTTGTTTTGAATTCAAAAAAAAAAAAAAAAAAAAAAAAAAAAAAAAAAAAAAGAAATATTTGTTTTGTTAATAAGCCGTGGGGAAGGAAAATTTATAAGGTAGTTTCAAGCGACAAGGATTTTTAAGGTAAAAGAGTTATAAATTGTCAAGGATTTATGAAATTCAAGGGTTTATCATCAATAGTTGAAACCGAAGACCATGAAGATCAAGACAAGGAGCGGAAGACGTTTCTATTGGATGCCGTGAGAGTGGTGTTATCATAATTGGCAATCGGATGTGAAGGTAAGTAAGTAATCTCATCCTCGGTAATATGGTTGATTTCCTTTCTTAGAGATCGTCAGAAAAATGGTTTTTCAAAATGTTAAAAGATGTGGGTTTTTCAAAATTTGGAAGTTATCCTCCCACCATTCAACGTGTAGCAGGAATTCTCTCTTCATTCCTACCTGCACACATGTGAGAACCATAAAAAAGCTGTCTTTTTGAGTGCAATTATCATAAAATCTTTTTTTGGTGAGGCAGAAGTCGAGGCGAAATGCTTATTGATCGTTTCTCAAACACGCATTCTCTCATTATGGTGTGGTTATTTCTCACTCAACATTTAAGAACGAGAATATGTTCTTTAGTATTTCTAACTTCTTATTACTAGCATGCAGAAATTCTATGTCCTCATAACTCTTTGGATGCTTGGGACGCTTGAACGCTTTGAAGTTGTGAGTTTTTAGTTTGATTTGCTCGAGGACTAGCAAAGTCTAAGTGTGGGGAATTTGATAGGTGTAGAATACACCTAATTTACTATCTAGTAGTTTATGCTTTCTTTGCTATTTTTCTTGTAAATTATGTATTTTACGCTTGTTTTGAGTTTTATAGCTACTTTGGAGTCGCACGGAGGAAAAGAAGAAGAAAGCACCCAATTTGAGCCAAAAGGGCATAATTGTCATTTCATAGGGCGAGCACTATCTGGAGCCAAGTTAAGGTTAAGGGGTATCCATCTGGGTGTCCCTTATCATCCATGAATAAGTGTAGATATCCTGGGGGCTGCATATGTGGGGCGCAAATAGCTAGTCTGCACTATAGCCCTAATCGAGAGAAACTCATCTCATCTCAATCATTTCTTTTCACCTGAACCTGAAATTAAAAAAAAAAAAAAAGAAACCAGCAGCTGATGTTTCTGAGATCGAGAGAAGAGGATTGAATATGGAAATTGCTGATTGAGTTAACAAGATCGAGGAGAAGAATGATCTGCTGCTGTTAAATCTGAATTGAAGGTTTTTGTGGGTGATTTTAGGGTTTCGATTCATGCTCGAAATGGAAGAAATCAGAGAGGATGTGATGCCTCAGAAGAGATGGATTAGTAAAGTTTAAGGAGTTGAATCTGGTGTTGATGGTGAATCAAGAGAACAGATCGAGATGCAGAAAACGAACAGGGGTTGCTGCTAAAACCGAGTGGGATTCGGTCTTTGTATGGATTCGAGTGATTAACGGTCTGTGGAAGTTGAGTCGCTTTGTTGATTGGAGAACAGAGACGGATATGGTTCTTGAGAATGAAGAGCTAGGGAAAAGCTAGGGTTTGTAGGTTCATTATTGAGCTGAGATGAAGATGAAAATGGGTTTGAGTAGGCGCCATGAATTGAAGAAATCTGGTGGATTGAGAAGCTAAGAAAGATGATAATGAAGATTGGGTACTGCTTTTGTTGCTCAAATTACAAGATAGAGATGGGGTTGTGGTTATGAATCGATGATGGGAATGATTTACAGGTATCTTGAGTTGTTAATGTGAGCAGCTGCTGCTGGTGGTCTCTGGCAATGTTTAAAGTACAGCAGGTTTTTAAATGTTATGGCGGGCGAAGAAGTGTATGATGATGGAATTGAGATGTTGGTTTGCAGTATTTGCAGGGGTGATTTGAGGCTGTTGAGGCAGTACTAGCATGAGGAGGAATGCACTGATGGAGTTAGCCTGAGATGGAGATGGTGTCTGAGCTGAGAAATTGCATTTGAGAAAATGCAGGATGCAAGATAGAGATGTTGAGAGAGACAAAGTGAAGGCATTTAGCCAGGAATTGCAATGAACTTAGAATGGATTGTTAAAGCTTAGAAGCTAGGATGTATGTGAAATGCAGGATTGATTGTTGGTGACAATGAAGCTGAGATGTTGAAATGAGAGATTATGGTGTTTTTGGAATTATGTCATAAGGGAGAGCTGAACCGGAGGCTTGAGTAGGGAAGAGCCGAAATGATGCAGCTGAGTTGAAATCAGGATTTGTGGATGTTGGGTTGCACTAGAACTGCAAGTTAAGGTGTTGAACTGAATTGCAGATGAAGCTGGTTGTGTGTAATGAGGCCATGGAAGATTGTGTTGCAGCTGAAATGAGAAAGGCGTTTCAATGGAGGTAATGGTGGCGTGGCGTGAAGGTTTCGGGATAGGATATTGCAAGAAGATGGTGCAACATACGGGGCCATCATGGCCGGATTTCCCGGTGAAGTGCAATGATGGTGCGAAGACAAGTACAAAGCAGATCAAAAGCCTAAGCCATTCACCCATCCAAATTGAGTAATGATGATCCGTGACCACGACTCACCCACTCGGACCGATGGCCAAGGTAAGCCAACGAGTTAGAAGCTGACTCGGTCTGACTCAGTGACTCACCCCTTGACCCGCTGACTAACAGTTGACTGACGGTTGACCACTTTGACCGTTAGTCCTAACGGTGGACTGACGGAATATTCCGTCGAATATTCTCCCGACGGACAGAAATTTTCAGGCGGCCGGCGGCGACAATTCCGGCCAAATTCCGGCCACAATCCCAATTTTCGGCGAGCAAAAATTCCCGAATTTTCTATGGACTTCTCTCATGGGTATGAAGACTTGGGCTAGGAATTGGATGGAGAATTGGACTCAAATTTGGAAAGAGAAGATGGAAGAGTTGAGAAAAGCTTGGATTTGGAAATTGAATTGCAAAAGGAAAAGGATTCTACTCCTTAGAAGATTTGGAGAATATTGAAGCCTATAAATAGAGAAGTTCTCTATACATCTTTTACACACATCTCTACACACACAATTCTTTTCTTTTCTTATTCTTTGTGTGAACTCTTTAGCATGAGTAGCTAATTTTCCTATTTATTGAGGATGAATTCCTAGTTCTTAACATATGATTTAAGTTTTTTTTTCAAATTCTATCTTGAAGTTTTTCACATAATTATCGTTTGTTTTTACTAATAGGAGTGATCTTAAAGACATTCATGATTGATTGATAGATTGTTTGGAGTGCACGCTAAATTGATTTGTTAATTCGATCTAAAGCTAGTGAAAGTTAGGAGATAAGTAATCGTTTCTTGACTCTTTACATAAGTAGCAAACACGAGACCTTGCGGAGGGATTCCGTGGAGCAATTGTTTGTAGAAGCAACGTTAGCAAGTGGACCTTGAGCTAAGAGTCTAACTACTAATATCAACCTAAGAAATTCACAAAACTTAATGCATGAGCCAAGTTACATCTAGAGTGAGCTACTACTAGGTGGTTTGGTAAATAGAATCCGGTAGTCGAGAACTTCCGTGTCCGGTGATACAAGGGATTTAGGGGTTTAGCACTGAGCTAGCTGCTTTACCTACGGATGGTGATAATTTGTGACTAATAACAAGTAGAAAAGAACATAACTTTAATCATTGTTTCGCAACGAAGAAGGATTCCTTGATCTCGTCTCTCTTATTGCTTTCAACTTTACCTTTTAATTGCTTTGTTTATTTTCTTTTGCTTTTTACACCCCCCTTTTCGTGACAATTTTTACAACTAGAATCTCTTGCTCCTCGTGGGATCGACCTTGACTACCCTATATTACTTGTTAATTAGGTAGTAAAGTATTAATTAATTTGTTGTGGTTACGACACGCATCAAATTTTGGCGCCGTTGCCGGGGAGCAACGGGCGATTTTTAGTTGTTTTTAATTTTTGCTTTATTCTTGCTTTGTTAGATTCTTTACCGTATCTAACTTAGTTTGTGAGAATCTTGTTTCAGGTGTTATACCTTTGGTGAATGCTTAAAGGGGGTAGACCGAGTCCAATACGTCTTCGATCCGGCACTCAACTACAGGATTTCATTCGTGCGATTAACACTCCACTTTCTCCTTCTTCATCAAGTGATTCGGACAAAGAGGAAGAAACAATGGCTGATCGTACACTAAAGGACCTAGCTTCTCACAAGCTTGATACACAACAATGGTGTATCCAAACTAACTCAACCTTCGAGATCAAGCCGGGGTTGATTAGAGAGTTACCAAAGTTCCATGGCATGGTGAATGAGGACCCAAACAAACATCTTATGGACTTCTACACCATAGTTATGGCTATGCTTCCACCGGAGACTAATGCGGATGGAGCAATGTTGAAAGATTTCCCGTTTTCTTTGGCGGGTAATGCTAAGGAATGGTTATATTATTTGCCTTCCTAAGTATCACGACATGGAATGGGATGAAGAAACTTTTCCTCGAGAGATATTTTCCCGCATCCAAAGCTACTCAAATTCGCAAGGAGATTTGTGGATTGAAACAACAAGTGGGAGAATCATTATATGAATGTTGGGAGCGATATAAGAGGTTGGTGGCAAGCTGTCCACACCATCAATTTAGTGATGCTATGATACTCCAATACTTCTATGAAGCTCTTCACCCAAGTGATAGGTCTCTTCTTGACGCCGCGGGTGGTGGTGCATTAATGAACAAGACGGTGGCCCAAGCTACCGAGTTGATTGAAAGTATGGCGGCAAACTCGCAACAATTCTACACAAGGGATGAACCAATCGTTAGGCGAGTGCATGAAGTTAGTGATTCATCATCACATCTTGATCAAAGGATGAGTAACATGGAGATTATGATGCAAAGGATGGCCGCGGTAATTATTCCGGATGGTGAGACCGAACAAGTGAATGCTTTATATCCAAATCAAAGGCCAAGGTACGATCCATACTCCAATACCTACAATCCCGGGTGGAAGGATCATCCTAACTTTAGTTATGCAAACAAGCAAGCGGCGGCTCCTAATCCATATGAGCAACAAGGTGGTTTTCAACAATCACGCTTTCAACCTCAACAACAATTTCAACCACAACAAGTCAAGGAGCGTGATTCTTTGAATGATGACAAGCTCAATGCGTTAATGCAAGGTATGCAAGGTCTTACTTCTATGTTCCAACAAAGCCAACAACACCAACAAAAGACCGATTCGGCAATCAAGGAGTTACAAATTCAAGTGGGGCAATTAGCGACCGATGTGAACTTATTGAAAGCGCAAGCGTCCACAAAACTTCCTTCACAACCAATTGTTAATCCAAGAGAGAGCGTTAATGCGATTACTTTGAGGAGTGGGAAACAAGTGGAGCAACCAAATCAACAAGATAAGGTGTATGATGAGAAAGAGGAAATTGAAACCGCACCAAAGGAGAAAACATCTCCTACCAACCAACCCGAGGAGAGGATTCCTACTTTCACAACTCCACCCCCGTTCCCTAGCCGATTTGCTAAATCAAAGAAAGACTTGGAATACATGGATATTTGGGAGATCTTTAAGAAGGTACAAGTCAATATTCCACTCATAGAAGCTCTTCGTCAAATTCCTCGTTGTGCAAAGTTCTTAAAGGAGTTGTGCATGAAGAAGAAAAGGTTAAAAGGAAATGAAGTCATGAGTGTGGGGGAGAATGCTTCGGCGTTTATTCTCAAGAAACTCCCACCAAAATTAAAGGACCCCGGTAGTTTCAATATACCTTGCACAATTGGTAAAACAAGGTTTACTCGAGCTTTGCTAGATTTGGGAGCGTCGGTTAATGTTATGCCTTCCTCGATTTATGATTCTTTGAATCTCGGTCCTCTTAAGGAAACCGGGGTAGTTCTTGAACTTGCTAACCGATCTAATGTTTACCCGAAAGGGATTGTTGAGAATGTTTTGGTGCAGGTTAATGAGCTTGTATTTCCGGCCGATTTCTATGTCTTAGACATGAATGATGAGAATTCTTCCAAGTCTACACCTTTGCTTTTGGGTAGACCATTTTTAAGCACCGCCGGAACAAAGATTGATGTCCAAAATGGCACCTTGACTATGGAGTTTGATGGTACACTCATTCACTTCAATATCTTTGAGACAAAGCGATACCCTAGTGATGTGACATCATGTTTTCCCGTGAAAGAGATTGATCCGGGCTAATGAATCTTGCAAAAGCTAAGTCGGGCCGTCGACTTTAAAACAAGCGCTTAATGGGAGGCAACCCATCGGTTTTGTATTTCTTATCTTTTGCTTTTTGTTATTTCTTTTTCTTGTTTCTTATCATGTTAAAATTTCCCACCTTGACTTTACTAGGAGGATTCAATTACATTGAGGACAATGTAAGGTTTAAGTGTGGGGGAGTGGTTAAGCATGTTTTTAAAACAAAAATTACAAAAAAAAATTAAAAAAAATTTAAAAAAAAAAAAAAAAAAGTTTTACCTAAAATTCCAACTTTTAAAGATTTTAGAGTCCCTAGCATATTTCTAGGTATGTTTACATAGAGATTTTGACCAACATAATTGAACTTGGAAATGTTAGAGAACTACATTCGGATTTCTTGTTTGTTTGAGTGTTAAATAATGGATTTAATCATGCCGGTGATGCGAATTTGGTGCAGGGAGAAGTGCGTTATTAGAGTTGCTGATCAATCATTAGTGGAGACTACCCGTATTCATATCATGTGAGGCACCGACCAGAAATTTTCCATCTACTAAAGAGCTTCTTTTGAGTGTGTGTCACCATACGTAAATTCCGGGTAGAATGGTGAGCTACCCAACCTCCCACCAATAGAAGCACTACTCTTGATCTCTTGAGTGCTAATTTTGTCAATCATGAGGGTGACGTCCATAGATGAAAGCTTCCTTCTTGTAATTCGATTTGCAGTTAGCACCATTCTCTCTCGACAACAACGGATCCATAGAAACACATTCATCATCAACAAGGAGCGACATCAAAATCTACAAGGAAAGTTGGAAAAGTTTATGGTTTACAAGCAACGGAACAAGAAAAAGAGCAAATTTCAAATACAAGTAAAGCAACATACAAATGAGCGGATTTTTACATATATGTTGAGGACTTATAATATAATGAGGTAATTTTATATCCAAGTATGAAGACTTATTTATGAAAGCGAAGAAAATTAAAAGGTGAGAATTTTTGAAGTTTATGATTTTGAGGCGATACAAGTTGTGAATCAAGCGGTAAAATACTTCTCCCACGGCCATGGTTGTATTTAATTTCTCTTGTTTTGAATTAAAAAAAAAAAAAAAAAAAAAAAAAAAAAAAAAAACAAGAAAATATTTGTTTTGTTAATAAGCCGTGGGGAAGGAAAATTTATAAGGTAGTTTCAAGCGACAAGGATTTTTAAGGTAAAAGAGTTATAAATTGTCAAGGATTTATGAAATTCAAGGGTTTATCATCAATAGTTGAAACCGAAGACCATGAAGATCAAGACAAGGAGCGGAAGACGTTTCTATTGGATGCCGTGAGAGTGGTGTTATCATAATTGGCAATCGGATGTGAAGGTAAGTAAGTAATCTCATCCTCGGTAATATGGTTGATTTCCTTTCTTAGAGATCGTCGAAAAAATGGTTTTTCAAAATGTTAAAAGATGTGGGTTTTTCAAAATTTCGGAAGTTATCCTTCCCACCATTCAACGTGTAGCAGGAATTCTCTCTTCATTCCTACCTGCACACATGTGAGAACCATAAAAAAGCTGTCTTTTTGAGTGCAATTATCATAAAATCTTTTTTGGTGAGGCGATCGAGGCGAAATGCTTATTGATCGTTTCTCAAACACGCATTCTCTCATTATGGTGTGGTTATTTCTCACTCAACATTTAAGAACGAGAATATGTTCTTTAGTATTTCTAACTTCTTATTACTAGCATGCAGAAATTCTATGTCCTCATAACTCTTTGGATGCTTGGGACGCTTGAACGCTTTGAAGTTGTGAGTTTTTAGTTTGATTTGCTCGAGGACTAGCAAAGTCTAAGTGTGGGGGAATTTGATAGGTGTAGAATACACCTAATTTACTATCTAGTAGTTTATGCTTTCTTTGCTATTTTTCTTGTAAATTATGTATTTTACGCTTGTTTTGAGTTTTATAGCTACTTTGGAGTCGCACGGAGGAAAAGAAGAAGAAAGCACCCAATTTGAGCCAAAAGGGCATAATTGTCATTTCATAGGGCGAGCACTATCTGGAGCCAAGTTAAGGTTAAGGGGTATCCATCTAGGTGTCCCTTATCATCCATGAATAAGTGTAGATATCCTGGGGCTGCATATGTGGGCGCAAATAGCTAGTCCGCACTATAGCCCTAATCGAGAGAAACTCATCTCATCTCAATCATTTCTTTTCACCTGAACTTTGAAATTAAAAAAAAAAAAAAAAAGAAACCAGCGGTGATGTTTCGAGATCGAGAGAAGAGGATTGAATATGGAAATTCTTGATTGAGTTAACAAGATCGAGGAGAAGAATGATCTGTCTTCTTGTTAAATCTGAATTGAAGGTTTTTGTGGGTGATTTTAGGGTTTCGATTCATGCTCGAAATGGAAGAAATCAGAGAGGATGTGATGCATCAGAAGAGATGGATTAGTAAAGTTTAAGGAGTTGAATCTGGTGTTGATGGTGAATCAAGAGAACAGATCGAGATGCAGAAAACGAACAGGGGTTGCTGCTAAAACCGAGTGGGATTCGGTGCTGTATGGATTCGAGTGATTAACGGCTGCTGTGGAAGTTGAGCTGCTGTTGATTGGAGAACAGAGACGGATATGGTTCTTGAGAATGAAGAGCTAGGGAAAAGCTAGGGTTTGTAGGTTCATTATTGAGCTGAGATGAAGATGAAAATGGGTTTGAGTAGGCGCCATGAATTGAAGAAATCTGGTGGATTGAGAAGCTAAGAAAGATGATAATGAAGATTGGGTACTGCTTTTTGTTGCTCAAATTACAAGATAGAGATGGGGTTGTGGTTATGAATCGATGATGGGAATGATTTACAGGTATCTTGAGTTGTTAATGTGAGCAGCTGCTGCTGGTGGTCTCTGGCAATGTTTAAAGTACAGGCAGTTTTTCTGAATGTTATGGCAGAACTGAAGAAGTGTATGATGATGGAATTGAGATGTTGGTTTGCAGTATTTGCAGGGGTGATTTGAGGCTGTTGAGGCAGTACTAGCATGAGGAGGAAGGCACTGATGGAGTTAGCCTGAGATGGAGATGGTGTCTGAGCTGAGAAATTGCATTTGAGAAAATGCAGGATGCAAGATAGAGATGTTGAGAGAGACAGTGAAGGCATTTAGCCAGGAATTGCAATGAACTTAGAATGGATTGTTAAAGCTTAGAAGCTAGGATGTATGTGAAATGCAGGATTGATTGTTGGTGACAATGAAGCTGAGATGTTGAAATGAGAGATTATGGTGTTTTTTGGAATTATGTCATAAGGGAGCTGGAACTGGAGGCTGAGTAGGGAAGAGTCGAAATGATGCAGGAGTTGAAATCGGGGATTTGTGGATGTTGGGTTGCACTAGAACTGCAAGTTAAGGTGTTGAACTGAATTGCAGATGAAGCTGGTTGTGTGTAATGAGGCCATGGAAGATTGTGTTGCAGCTGAAATGAGAAAGGCGTTTCAATGGAGGTAATGGTGGCAGTAGCTGTGAAGGTTTCAGGATAGGATATTGCAAGAAGATGGTGCAACATACAAGGCCATCATGGCTGGATTTCCCAGCTGAAGTGCAATGATGGTGCAGCACAAGTACAGGCCAGTGCAAAGCCTAAGCCATTCAGCCCATCCAGCTGAGTAATGATGATCCAGACCCTGACTCAGCCACTCAGACCAGTAAGCCGAGTAAGCCAACGAGTTAGAAGCTGACTCGGTCTGACTCAGTGACTCACCCCTTGACCCGCTGACTAACAGTTGACTGACGGTTGACCACTTTGACCGTTAGTCCTAACGGTGGACTGACGGAATATTCCGTCGAATATTCTCCCGACGAGACCGAAATTTTCAGGCGGCCGTGGCGACAATTCCGCCAAATTCCGGCCACAATCCCGATTTCCGGTGAGCAAAAATTCCGAATTTTCTATGGACTTCTCTCATGGGTATGAAGACTTGGGCTAGGAATTGGATGGAGAATTGGACTCAAATTTGGAAAGAGAAGATGGAAGAGTTGAGAAAAGCTTGGATTTGGAAATTGAATTGCAAAAGGAAAAGGATTCTACTCCTTAGAAGATTTGGAGAATATTGAAGCCTATAAATAGAGAAGTTCTCTATACATCTTTTACACACATCTCTACACACACAATTCTTTTCTTTTCTTATTCTTTGTGTGAACTCTTTAGCATGAGTAGCTAATTTTCCTATTGATTGAGGATGAATTCCTAGTTCTTAACATATGATTTAAGTTTTTGTTTTCAAATTCTATCTTGAAGTTTTTCACATAATTATCGTTTGTTTTTACTAATAGGAGTGATCTTAAAGACATTCATGATTGATTGATAGATTGTTTGGAGTGCACGCTAAATTGATTTGTTAATTCGATCTAAAGCTAGTGAAAGTTAGGAGATAAGTAATCGTTTCTTGACTCTTTACATAAGTAGCAAACACGAGACCTTGCGGAGGGATTCCGTGGAGCAATTGTGTGTAGAAGCAACGTTAGCAAGTGGACCTTGAGCTAAGAGTCTAACTACTAATATCAACCTAAGAAATTCACAAAACTTAATGCATGAGCCAAGTTACATCTAGAGTGAGCTACTACTAGGTGGTTTGGTAAATAGAATCCGGTAGTCGAGAACTTCCGTGTCCGGTGATACAAGGGATTTAGGGGTTTAGCACTGAGCTAGCTGCTTTACCTACGGATGGTGATAATTTGTGACTAATAACAAGTAGAAAAGAACATAACTTTAATCATTGTTTCGCAACGAAGAAGGATTCCTTGATCTCGTCTCTCTTATTGCTTTCAACTTTACCTTTTAATTGCTTTCTTTATTTTCTTTTTCTTTTTACACCCCCCTTTTCGTGACAATTTTTACAACTAGAATCTCTTGCTCCTCGTGGGATCGACCTTGACTACCCTATATTACTTGTTAATTAGGTAGTAAAGTATTAATTAATTTGTTGTGGTTACGACACGCATCAAACATGCACAATACAATTCCCCTAGTTGACGTCCTTTATAATCCTATGAGTTGCTTCAACTTAAGTGAATACTTTTATGACTATTCTACCTCTAACAGAAAACCTATTTGATTTCCTCCAAAAAGATATTCAATTAAGGTATGGAAATTTATATGCTATGAAGGGTCTTCAAGAAAATAAGATATGAAGCTCAAGATTAATTAGGATGAAATTACTCTCTTCAAAAGTTATAAAGATGTTTTATCAATTATACCTCACAAGAAATCTAAACCAATAATACGGGAAGTGATTTATATATCTATCTTGTGGAATCACATAGTCTGAGATGAATTCCTGGTCCAAAAATTCAAAAAATTAGAAGATCAATAAGTTCAAGATCCTGATAATAAGAACTATCAAGTGAAAGATAGTTTGACCAGGTTTCACGAATTCCTTAGTGAAGTATTTCAAATCGTAACAAAATATACAATTTCCAGAGGAAACCTCGATATTAAAGGACGACTCTAGTCTGCAACTAGGACAAAGAAGTGTTGGTATTAAGTTTCTAATGTGCGGGGAGTCCTTTATTTATATTGACTAGTCAAGCCACGTGCGCGAGATGCGCCTGCCTTCCCGTTGCAAAAAAGAAAAAAAAAACAAACTTTCTAGCATTTTTGTTGGTAGCTTTCTGGACACCATGGATACACCTACATCAATTGTTCCATACCACTAATTGTTGGTAATTCCCAATAAAATTGCATTCAATTGAAAATATTCTCCCAACTAAAGCTAAGTTATCTACATATGTTAACATTTAGGATACTAATTGTTGTATGTGTGATGATAATATCCTTAAAACAACTAAACACATGCTTATGCATTGCTAATTTCCCAAGGTTGTTTGGGATGTCGTGCTTTATGGGCACTAAGTTCTATCTGATTCTAATGCCTACATCAATATTCATGATTGGATTACGAAATGTCTTACCACACCAAGTTCCGTTTGATTCTTTACTATTGCTTGGTATTTGTGGAAAGAAAGGTGTCTTAGAGTTCTTCAATAAAAAAACACTTCACCTGTTATTTTAGCCAGAGTAGCTCTTGATTTAAGACTTTATAATGCATGATTGTAAGAGTTGGAATTTTCCGTTATAGTCTAGGCTTCCTTTACTAGTGACAACAATCAAAAGATTTGTAGCATGAGAATCCCAATCTCTGGCAGGGATACGCTCATTTGGCCATACAATAAAAATGGAGATCTAACAGTCAAGTCAGTATATAAACTCCTAGCCAATGAACTTCCCCACAACTTCCAATCGAATCCAAACTCCGACACATACAAAGCCCTTTCGAGAACTCCTCTTTTACCAAGAATCCAACTATTCTTATGAATGTATCGAAAACATCCTCCCACTACTAGTAAGCTTGCTAGATACAACAATAATCATGAAGATGTGTGCAAAATGTGCAATCTGGTGCTTCTGAAACACCAGAACATATGATTTTAAAGTGCACTTACTTTCAATCTGTTTTTTCAGCCATTCCAGCTGGTCAATATGTTTTACGGGATTCTAATTCAAATATTAGTCTGCATAACTGGATCTCCGAATGGTTTACCTCCACCCATCTTAAAGATCATATCATTGTTGTCATGACCACAACCTGGTGCATTTGGAAAGACAGATGTGCTAAGGTCTTTGAGGAATAACATCTTCATCCTCGTAATACAGTTACGACTGCCCTAAGACTAGCTGAGGAAACTGCTAATTCCTTAGCCACTAAGAATGTTCAAACTAGTCTAAACAATGATCCTGTTATAGAGTGTGTCATATCTAACAGTATTCCTCAAGATTGCATGATAATTTATTATGATGCATTTTATGATAAAAATACTAATAAGTCTGAAGTGGTTATTGTGGCTGTGAATTCTATAGGCAGGTACAAGGGATGTAAACTAGTCATTTGATCGAGAAACAACCCCGAAAAAGCCGAAAGCAATGCACTTTATTGGAAGCTGCCAAATGGGACAAAGACAAGAATTTCAAAAAAATCTGCATAAGAAGTGATGCAAATAATGTAATAGCTTATCTCAACAATAGTAAAGACCAAACTAATTGGACCTTTTACTCGTTCTAGATGACCTGTCTTTTCCTTTTAAAAGATGTTAACGTTCCCAAATTTGAACACTTAAAGAAGAAATGTTAATGGTTTAGCAGACTTAGCTGCTAAATATAGTAGAATTCAAAATGTAGCAAGAGAATAGAGTGAAAATAACTGTCCTCATTTCCTTCAAAACGATGTAATATATGTTCAATTCAATGATTATCTTATTTTCCTAGCAAAAAGAATATATGTTTAGTTCAATGATTATCTTATTTTCTTAGCAAATATATATATATATATATATGTTTAGTTCAATGATTATTTTATTTTCCTAGCAAAAAAGAAAAGAAAAAAAAAGAAACCGCGATGTTGCTAGTTGCCATGACAGAGTTTTCCGTGATATTTCATGTTGGGTGCAATAATCAAAATAAGGAAAAAATCAAATAAGCAAAAGTTATTGACACTTAGCTCCTTTATTATGGAAGTGATCGATTCGATGAAACGGACGAGCTCTCCAAATCTCGGCAACAGCAACAAGGCAAAACTTCAGAAAAACAGAGTGAGTCACGTGCCCTTAAGACATTAGCGCCCGGCTATACTCAAGATTTATGATATAGCCCTCACAGGATGGATATCTCCAGGATAAAACACCCTACTACACCTACTACTAGCATATGTAGTGGATGCTCAACTTGAGCTTGGAAACTCCGAAAAAACCCTTAAGGAAAATCGTGAACGCATAAGAAAACAATATAAAATATTTTCCCTTGGGGATCCCTCTAAAATATAGAGCAACCCCTTTCCCATAGATTTTACAAAAGTAGTGAATTTCTTTATATAATGGAATAATACAACTTAAAAAGATGAACTCCCCGATGTGGGACTAAAAAGCTTATTTAGTATCTTAAAACAACTAAAAGTGGAAACTCCATGGTGTGGGACTAATAAGTTTTTCATTCACAAAATAATATAATAAATTATAATTTTTATTAAGACCTTAAAAATCATATTTTATTAATCGTTTTCCAACAATCCCCCACATGAATGAAAACTCAATAAAACACGAAATCACAACTAGATCTTGGTAAATCAACAACCCAATCTCACGACCCGAAATGACTGAACAGACAAACATATCGTGCATGTTGAAGTCATACTAGACATTCCAACGTCATCTCCCTCACACAACAGTGTGTTGACCCCAGGGTCATACTATGGATTGCAAAAATCATATAGTATAGAGAGCTTTCATCTTTAGTTCCTCACAAGTGAGACTAAAGTTTTTTTTTCACCAAAGTTAAAAATCATGAACTAGTGAACCCTGTTAAATGCATATTTTGCATATATTTAGTGTCGAATCCATGCTAGTAATTGCTTAGTTTCTTGCAAATTATTGTATATTACTCTTGTTTTCTCTTATTTATGTTTTGCTAGGTGAATCATCCAAAAGAAGTGAATTTGCACTTAATTGTGCAATAAAAGAAGTTAGCCGCAAGCTGAGAAGGGCCAAAGACCAAGTGGAACTCATCCAAATTGAGGAGTTCTTGCTATCATTTCTAAGAGGACGAAAAGACGAAACCAACGGCGAAAGAATGGAGTCATTCCGACATCGTATGAAGATTTTATGGGCATTTGAAGGAAGTCAAAGGTGTGTGGTTTTTGAATACACATAAGTTATAATGGCGCCCATTGTTCTACTCGGAGCAGCCACGAAAATTAATGAACTGTCAGTCTTGCAAGACTGACAGTTGAATGTGTAAACTATTACACCGGCCATGCAGATCACATGCATCATCTTCTTCTCGACCAGTTTTTCTGACAGGGATGATAGGCGAGTTCGAAGCTACATTGATGATGGCAGTAATTATTATGGCCGGTGAGAATGAAGACTAATGACCGAGAATGGTCTGCGATGGTGATGGATCGTTGGAGAAGTTGGAAGACTGGATTGGAGTTTGGTTATCGCTGCATTGGCAGTGATTGATCAAACTAATGATGGAGAAGAGAGATATCAGTTGGATCTCAAGACGAACTCGAAGAGGAGTTGAACTGGCTTTATTTTGCCGTCGGTGGAGCTTGGCAGATGTTCTCGTAATGGTGATTGAGTTGGAAGTGATGCTACTATTACCGGTGATGCTGATGATCGTGAGGATCAAGATGGTGATGACGAGCTCGACAGAAAGGTGGCGTTCTCAACTTTGTTTCATGGAAGTGATGCTGTCGAGAAGCAATGAAGGTGGCAGCGAATCAAGTTGTGATGACGGTAATGGAGTTGCTATCCCTGGGAGTGATTGCAGTGATAAACATGGAGTTTAATGGCTTTGGTGACGTATGCGGATGAACAGGGAAAGGAGTTTTGCTATAATTCTCGGTGATGGATATATGGAGGTGTTGCCGAGATAAACAGTTCAGGGAGAAGATCAAGGTGCTGCTTCCATTACCGATGGAGCTCGACAGTGATGTGGTTGAAGGAATGCCGACGGAGGAGTGGAGCTCGATGAGACGTTTCTGCCAGCGACAAAAGAAGATGGAGGATGTTTGCTTCTAAAGTTCAAATAGGCTACCATGGCAGTGACGAGACTGTATGCTGGCAGTGATAGAAGAATGGGTTCGCTGTAAAAATCACAGATAAGGGAGCTTGGCATTTGCAGGGATGAATCGATGGAAATAATAAAGTCGAACTGTGGTGGTTGGCCTGGTAGTGTGATTCTGTGCAGCCGAGAATGGAGCTGCAGTGTGTTTAATCTTGGCAGCGATGGAGAATCAGTCCAAACAGTGAGCAGTGGTTGATATTTGATCGAGATGGATGAGAACTAGAATCTGCTGATCTTCTAATGATCACCGGAAGATGATGGCAACATGCAGGTAACCGCTGCCAGTTCTAGCGAAGGAAAGAGAAGAAGATAGCTCGCTGTGAATTGGCAGTAGATGATGGCAGTGAAGATTCTCGGTAGTTGTATTGGTTTTGAGCAGCTGGAATACGAGAATCGCAGCAAGGTTAATGAGAACTCGACGGGAAGAGAATAATGGTGCAGTGGTGATCATGATGAAAGTCGATGGCTTATTACAGTTAGGAGCTCAACCCGAGATTAGCAGATAATGAAGAATTTGCTGTGGTGCTAGGCAGAGACGAGAAAGAGATGGGTTTGAGTTCGAAGAAGGCATGGAAAAGGAACTGAGGTTGAGAATAAGTTCACGTAAGAAACAGAAAAGAAGTTCAGAAAACTTACGGTGGAAAACTTCACCGTAGGAGATTACAGATGAGGCTACGGTGATATTTTCAAACCGTACATAATCTCAGGGAAGGTGTTGGATGGGACTTCCAACCGTATTAGAACTCAGGGGGACTTACGGTATGAACTTTCAAACCGTATGCAAACACAGGGAAAAGAGAAGGAATTTGCCGTGAAAAGTGAGATACACTGTCAGTCTCCCATGACTGACAGTTGTGAGGATATTTGGGCTGGACTTTTGTCCACTGCGTGAGCCCATTATCTGTTGCAGTTACACGACCAACCCTTTGGACGTGAATTGTTTATGGAAATACGGATAGTTTTGGCAAGTGGTCGCAACCTGATTGGACCGGAATTCAGTGCACGGGCACACAAAACTTGGCCACTATATAAGAGGCTCATCTAATATTTTTAGGAAGAACTTATAATCTTTTATCAAGCCATTGGAGAGGAGAACTCAAGAGAATAAAAGCTAGGGTTTGGAGCTATTTCCATCACCGTAATTATTTCTTTTCTATTTTATCATATGAAACTCATGGGTTTTGTTAGTACCATGAGTAGCTAAACTTCTTAGTGATTGGGGATGAATTCTAAGTTCTAGACATGATTTGAGTTATTATATAAATCTATTTTGAAGTTCTTCACATGATTATTGATTGTTTATACTAATTAAAATATTTATGATTGATTGATAGATTGTTTAGGTGGCCAACTGAATTAATTTGTTGATTAAATCAAATGCTAGTATTGAGTTAGGAGATAAGTAATAGTCGAATAATTCATACAAAAGTAGAGAACACAAGACCTTGCAGAGGGATTCTATATAGCGATTGTGTGTATAAATAGCACTAGAAAGTGGACCTTGAGCTAAGAGTCTAACTACTAGGATCAATCTATAATTCACAAAAGATAAAGCATTCGGACAAATTACACCTTGAGTGAGCTACTACTAGGTGGTTTCAAGAATAGAATCTGGTATTGGAGAGCTTAGTACCCGGTGATTTAAGGAATTTAGGGGATAGCACTGAGCTAGCTGTTATTCCACGGTTGGTAATAATTTGTGATTAATTGTATTAATGGATGAATATAATAACTTGATGACGGTTTAGTAACGAAGAAGGATTCCCTAATCATATTTCTCTCCATTGCTTGCAAACTTTATTACTTTCAATTGCTTTGTTATTTACTTTAAATCAAAAACAAACCCCCATTGTGACACTTTTTGACAACTAAATCTCCTTGCTCTTCGTGGGAACGAACTTGACTTCCATTATATTATTTTTAATTGAGTGGAAATAAGATATTAATTTGATTGCACCTACGACACGCATCAAATTTTGGCGCCGCTGCTGGGGAGCAGTCGGTAGCTTTAGTTGTTATTTCTTTTTATTTTTAGTCTTATTTTTAGTTTTTGATTTAGCTTTTTGAGAATTTTGTTTCAGGTACTTAATCTCTGGCATCAAAGGATTGGAATTACCCAAGGTGCGGAATTCAAACTCGCAAGGGAACGGTACTACAAGCACGTCCACAGTCGCAACAAGAACTCTCTACAGAAGAGATGGTTAATACAGACGACGAGAGAGATCCTCCACCTCCGGAGAGGAAGTTAGGAGAGTTAACATCTCCATGCTTAGATTCGCAACCACTGTGCATTTCAATCACTAACCCAGTGGAGCTGAAGTCGAATCTACTTCATCATCTACCAAAGTTCAAGGGACATCCAGGTGAAAATCCAAATCGACACCTTCAACAGTTCCAGAACACAATGACAAGTCTAAGGCATGTAACCGCAGGCAGAGATATGGCTATGCTACAAGCCTTCCCGTTCTCATTGACAGACTTAGCAGAAGAATGGTTGTATTGTCTTCCTCCAGGGAGTGTTACAACATGGACTCAGATGAAAAAGTTATTTCTGGAGAAATATTTTCCTGCTTCCAAAGCGGCATCCGTTCGGAAGGAGATTAGTGGCATTCTACAGATGTCTGGGGAGTCTCTATATGAATATTGGGAGAGGTATAAGAAGTTGTTGGCAAGCTGCCCACACCATAATATATCCTCAATACTTATCATTCAATACTTCTACGAAGGATTACTCCCTGAACAGAGGAATTTGATTGATGCGGCTGCCGGTGGTTCACTTACTGAGAAGACAATTTCGCAGGCAACCAGTTTGATTGAGAGTATGGCTTCTAATGCTCAACAATTCTACACCAAAAACAACTCTAATGTCAGAAGAGTTAGCGAGATGGGAGAGTCTGCACAAATCGAGCAACGGATGAACAACATAGAAAAGGTAGTACAACGAATGGCAAGCAATGATTATTCCTTCTTATGAAGAAGAGTCTGAACAGTGTGAATGTTTGTGTTCCCTAATCGAGGCCAAGGTATGATCCCTACTCTAATACTTATAATCCAGGTTGGAAAGATCACCCAAATTTCGCTTATGCAAATCGGCAAGTGCGCAGCTCCTAATCCTTATGGGCGACAGAATGTGGTTTTCAACAACCACGGTTCCGACCACAACCTCCACCTCAGCCTCAACAAAGAGACTCAAAATTCCAGTTTAGTGGAGATGATGAAAATGATGATGCAAAAGCAAGATGCCAATGCTCAGCGTCAAGATACAATCCTGCAGAAACAAGACATGGCTATAAAGGACTTGCAATTTCAAATGGGACAATTGGCTACAGACATGAATGAAATAAAAGCACAGAATTCAGCAAAGTTGCCATCACAACCTTTTGTGAATCCAAGAGCGAACGTCAATGTTGTGACTCTAAGAAGTGGGAAGCAAACTGAAGAGCCAAAACAACAAGAAAATGTTAGTCACGACTTGGAAGAGGAAGTAGAGGTGGAAACCGTTCCAAAGGAAAAGCCAACCTCAATTGGCCAACCTAAGGATACAGTTCCTACTTTTACCACACCACCTCCTTTTCCTAGTCGTTTTGCCAGGTCAAAGAAGCAAGCTCTAGACAAGGAGATTATGGATATTTTCAGCAAGGTGCATATCAACATTCCATTTATTGAGGCCATCGAACGGTACCCGTGTATGCCAAAGTTCTCAAGGATTTGTGTACAAGGAAGGAGAGGTTGATTGCTAACGAGATCACTCGGAAGGGCGAAAGTGCTTCACTATGTTGCTAAAGAAGATGCCTGCAAAGTGTAAAGATCCCGGTGGTTTTACAAAGGCTACTTACTATTGGTGAAAAACGGTTCGAGCGTGCTTTGCTTGATTTGGGAGCTTCCATAAGCGTGATGTCAGCCGATGTTTATGATTCATTGAATCTCGGACCTTTAAAGGAGACAGGGATTATCATTCAATTAGCTAATAAGTCTAACATATATCCTAAGGGACTCGTGGAAGACGTGTTGGTGCAAGTGAATGAATTAATCTTTCCTATTGATTTCTTTGTTGTGGATATGCAGAATGGGGACAATTGTTCGTCTACTTCATTACTTCTTGGGAGACCATTTATGAAGACTGCTAAGACGAAGATTGATTGTGATACTGGGACACTCACTATGGAGTTTGACAAAGAGGTTATACGCTTCAATATTTTTGAAGCCATGCGTTATCCAAGTGATATCCATTCCGCATTTTCTGTTGATGTTATTAGTTCGTTAGCACAACAGATGTTTGATTTGATTAACGAAGATGAACTTGAATCTGTGCTACAAAATAGCATTGATTTGGACGTCCATGGCATACCTAACTTGGACGTTGATATTTCCAAGGAGTTTGTTGAGACATGTGGTGCTTTAACAGCATCACAAGAAGTTAGAAGAGGTAATATTTCATATATCTCTTTACCTGTAACTGATGAAGTTCCTTTACCTTCTGTTGTGCAGGCACCTAAATTAGAGCTGAAACCTCTACCTGATCACTTAAAGTATGCTTACTTGGGTGATGGGGAAGAGCTTCCAGTCATTATTGCAAAGAATCTCACAGCAATACAGGAAGAACGCCTCCTTAGGGTTCTGAAAGAGCACAAAACGGCTATTGGTTGGACAATTGCTGACATCAAAGGCATTAGTCCATCCATGTGCATGCATAGAATCCTTATGGAAGATGATATCAAGCCAGTACGTGATGCTCAGCGTAGGCTCAACCCCCCAATGATGGAGGTCGTGAAGAAAGAGATCCTCAAATTACTAAGTGTGGGGGTGATTTACCCAATTTCTGACAGCAAATGGGTTAGTCCAGTACAAGTGGTGCCTAAGAAATCAGGTGTCACCGTTGTTAGAAATCAAGATGATGAACTTGTTCCTACAAGAGTTCAAACAGGATGGCGAGTGTGCATAGACTACAGAAAGCTCAATTCGGCTACCCGCAAGGATCACTTTCCTTTGCCTTTCATTGATCAGATGTTAGAGAGGTTAGCGGGACATTCATATTATTGCTTTTTGGATGGTTATTCGGGCTACAATCAAATTGTTATTGCACCGGAGGATCAAGAGAAGACTACTTTCACTTGTCCTTTCGGTACATTCGCATATAGAAGAATGCCATTTGGTCTTTGCAATGCGCCTGCCACTTTTCAGAGATGTATGGTTAGTATATTTTCTGATTACGTGGAAAACATCATTGAGGTATTTATGGACGACTTCAGTGTTTATGGTGATTCATTTGATATTTGTTTAAATAATCTTGAACTTGTGCTTAAAAGATGCATAGACACTAATCTTGTTTTAAACTGGGAGAAATGCCACTTTATGGTAGACCATGGAATTGTACTTGGCCACATCGTGTCCTCTCAAGGGCTCGAGGTAGACAAGGCAAAGATAGACTTGATTAAGAACTTACAATACCCCACTTCGGTGAGGGGAATTCGCTCGTTTCTTGGTCATGCAGGTTTTTATAGGAGGTTTATCAAAGATTTCTCCAAAATCTCAATGCCGATGTGCAAATTATTGCAAAAGGAGGTTGCCTTTAACTTCGACCAGGAGTGCAAGGATGCCTTTAATAAATTGAAGGAATTGTTGACTACTGCACCAATTATTAAGTCACCTGACTGGAGTTTGCCGTTCGAGCTAATGTGTGATGCAAGTGATTATGCAGTCGGAGCTGTTTTGGGTCAAAAAGTAGACAAGAGGTCACATGTGATTTATTATGCATCAAGGACCCTAAACGATGCTCAAATCAACTATTCTACTACTGAGAAAGAGTTGTTGGCTATAGTATTTGCATTAGAAAAATTTAGAGCTTATTTGGTGGGTACCAATGTGATTGTATATTCGATCATGCAAAGACTACGGTACCTATTGAAAAAGAAGGAGGCTAAGCCAAGACTCATACGTTGGATTCTTTTGCTGCAAGAATTCAATATGGAAATCGAGAGATAAGAAAGGTGTTGAGAATACAGTTGCCGATCATCTTAGTAGACTGGTTGTTTCCGAAGAAGAACTCCCCTTAAAGGATCGTTTTCCAGACGAACAACTTTTCTCGATTGAAGAATCAACACCTTGGTATGCTGATATCGTGAACTATTTGGTTACAAGGCAAGTACCTAGTACAATGTCTAATTTTCAAAAGCTAAAGCTTAAGAAAATAGCCAAGCAGTATGTGTGGGATGAGCCCTACTTGTGGAAATATGATGCTGATCAAATTATCCGCAGGTGCGTACCAAACTCTGAATTTCAGTCAATTCTATCTTTTTGTCATTCTTATGCTTGTGGTGGTCACTTTGGTGCAAAACGTACCGCTCTCAAAGTCCTTGAGAGTGGCTTTTATTGGCCTACCCTATTTGAGGATGCATATGCTTTTTGCAAATCTTGTGATAGATGTCAACGAACGGGCAATCTAGGTGCTCGAAATCAAATGCCACTCAATCCTATTCTCACTGTCGAGATTTTTGATGTGTGGGGCATTGATTTTATGGGTCCTTTTGTTAATTCGAATGGAAAATTTTATATACTTCTTGTTGTGGATTATGTTTCTAAATGGGTGGAAGCTAAAGCCACCCCTACTAATGATTCTCAAGTTGTTTGTGAGTTTGTGAAGGAATATATTTTCTCTAGACATGGTACACCAAGAGTGGTTATCAGTGATGGAGTCTCGCACTTCAAGAAATCCTTCCATGCTCTCCTCAAGAAGTACAACATTACACACAAGATTGGTACGCCGTATCACCCACAAACTAGTGGGCAAGCTGAAATTTCAAATCATGAGATTAAGTCCATCCTTGAGAAAACCGTTAATGCTACACGGAAGGATTGGAGTTATAGACTCAACGATGCACTTTGGGCGTATAGAACAACATATAAGACACCGATTGGTATGTCTCCATATCGGTTGGTTTATGGCAAAGCTTGTCATCTCCCAGGTTGAACTTGAGCATAAGGCTTTATGGGCGGTAAAGATGTGCAACATGGAGTATGATAAAGCGGGAAACATAGGCAACTACAAATCAATGAGCTAGAGGAGATACGTAATGATGCTTACGAGAGTTCTCGTATATATAAGGAAAAGACTAAGCTTTTCCATGACAAGATGATTTCTCGAAAGAATTTTGTTGTGGGACAGAAAGTTCTTTTATTTCATTCTCGTCTTAAGCTATTTCCTAGTAAGCTAAGGTCCAGATGGATTGGACCATATGTTGTTACTAATGTTTATTCTCATGGTGCAGTTGATATCACTAGTCTTAGAGATGGGACTACTTCTAAGGTCAACGGCCATAGATTGAAGCCATACTATGAAAACATCGCTTATGTGAATGTGGACGAGATAGAGCTTAAAGATTTACTCCCTCTGGAGGAGTAGTAAGGAGAATGCCAAGTCGGGCTGACGACTTTAAACCAAGCGCTAAATGGGAGGCAACCCATAGGTTTTGTATCTTAAACCCTTCTATTTTTGTTTTTTATTGTTTTCATATCATATTTTCATCCCCATGTTTAATTTCATTGAGTCCGGAATCTATTTTAGAAGAAATTATGGACGAATACTTTTTCGTCAGAAAACTTCAGACTGCGCGTAGTTCAGTCCAGAGACCATAACTGTCAGACCGTTTATCGAAACACTGTGCCCTTTTGACACTTTGTAGAAAACACGTAGATGAACAACTTTTGTGAAATGGAGTTTTTCCAAATTCCTTACCAATTTTCACAGTTTTTGCGTTTTATCTGCTGTTACGTCAGAATTCAGAACTTTCGGTTTTACACATTGAGGACAATGTGAAGTTTAAGTGTGGGGGAGTATTTTGCATATAGATTTTTCAATTTCTTTGTATATATTTGAATAAAACCTCCAACTTGTAGAGATTTTAGAGTCACTAGCATACTTCTAGGTATGTTTACATAGAGATTCTGACCGACATAACTGAACTTGGAAGTGTTAGGGAACTACATTCGGATTTCTTACGAATTGGAGTGTTAAATAATGGATTTAATCATGCCGGTGATGCAAATTAGGAGCAGGGAGAAATGCATTATTAGAGTTGCTGATCAATCATTAGTGGAGACTACCCATTTTCATATCAACCAAGGCATCAGACCAAATTTTCTTTGTAGCTGACTAAAGAGCTTTCTTTTGAGTGTGTGTCACCGTACGTTAATTACGGGTAGAATGGTGAGCTACCCAACCTCCCACCAATAGAAGCACTATTTTTGATCTCTTGAGTGCTAATTTTGTCAATCATAAGGGTGACATCTATAGACGAAAACCACCTTCTTGTAGTTTGATTTGCAGTTAGCACCATTCTCTCTCTCGACAACAACAGATCCATAGAAACACCATCATCATCAACAAGTGGAGCGACATCAAAATTTACAAGGAAAGTTGAAGACGTTTGAGGTTTACAAGCAACAATACAAGGAAGAGCGAAATTTCATATTCAAGTAAAGCAACATATACATGAGCAGATTTTTATATACATGTTGAAGACTTACACATAAAGAGCGGAATTCTATATCTAAGTATGAAGACTTATTACAAGAGCGAAGAAAATCAAAAGATGAGAGTTATTGAAGTTTATGATACGAAGGCATTACAAGTTGTGAAGATCAAAGTGGTAACGTACTTCTTTCATGGCCATGTTAATTTTATTTCATATTTATTGTTTTAGTTGCAATCTCTTCAAAAAAAAAAAAAAAAAAAAAAAAAAAAAAAAAAAAAAAAAAAAAAAAAAAAAAAAAAACGAAAAAGAAAAGAAAAAAAATATATATACAAAGAGATTTGCATTTAGGTTGTTATTTGTTCAATAAGGCCATGTGGAAGAAAAATATATAAAGAAGTTTCAAGCAACAAGGAAATTGAGGAAAAGAGTACAAATTGTCGAAGTTCTATAAGTTCAAGAGTTTATCATCAACAGTTGAAAACCGAAGACCAAGAAGATGAAGAAGACGAGCCAAAGGAAGACGTTTCTATTGGATGCTGTGAGAGTGGTGCTTTCATCATTGCAATCAGATGTGAAGGTGGTAAGTACTCTCATCCTTGCTATAATGGTTGATTTCCTTTCGTAGAGATCATCAAAAAAATATCTTTATTTTCCACGATTTTGTGGAGTCTCCAGAAATACTTCGGAAGGTTTCCTTCCCACCATTCAACGTGTGTAGGATTCTCTCTTCATTCCTACCTGCACACATGTGAGACCCATAAAAAAACCGTCTTATTGAGTGCAATTATCATAAAATCCTTTTAAGTGAGGCTGAAGTCGAGGCGAAATGCTTATTGATCGCTTTCAAACACGCATTCTCTCATTATGGTGTGGTTATTTCTCACTCAAGATTTAAGAATGAATATGTTCTTTGGTATTTCTAACTTCTTATTACTAGCATGCAGAAACTCTATGTCCTCATAGCTCTTTGGATGCTTGGGAAGCTGGAATGCTTTGAAGTTGGAGTAGGTTTTGTGGGTATACCTCTCGTAAGCCCTCACGAGACTATAACTCGTCCACTAGGGACACCTAGGGGTTTAAAGGCCTGTTATTCATGCTAAGAGTAACCGTATCCTCGGCGACATGGAGTTGTTGTATTTTAGATAGTTTGCTCGAGGACTAGCAAAATCCAAGTGTGGGGGAATTTGTTAAGTGCATATTTTGCATATATTTAGTGTCGAATCCATGCTAGTAATTGCTTAGTTTCTTGCAAATTATTGTATATTACTCTTGTTTTCTCTTATTTATGTTTTGCTAGGTGAATCATCCAAAAGAAGTGAATTTGCACTTAATTGTGCAATAAAAGAAGTTAGCCGCAAGCTTAGAAGGGCCAAAGACCAAGTGGAACTCATCCAAATTGAGGAGTTCTTGCTATCATTTCTAAGAGGACGAAAAGACGAAACCAACGGCGAAAGAATGGAGTCATTCCGACATCGTATGAAGATTTTATGGGCATTTGAAGGAAGTCAAAGGTGTGTGGTTTTTGAATACACAGAAGTTATAATGGCGCCCATTGTTCTACTCGGAGCAGCCACGAAAATTAATGAACTGTCAGTCTTGCAAGACTGACAGTTGAATGTGTAAACTATTACACCGGCCATGCAGATCACATGCATCATCTTCTTCTCGACCAGTTTTTCTGACAGGGATGATAGGCGAGTTCGAAGCTACATTGATGATGGCAGTAATTATTATGGCCGGTGAGAATGAAGACTAATGACCGAGAATGGTCTGCGATGGTGATGGATCGTTGGAGAAGTTGGAAGACTGGATTGGAGTTTGGTTATCGCTGCATTGGAAGTGATTGATCAAACTAATGATGGAGAAGAGAGATATCAGTTGGATCTCAAGACGAACTCGAAGAGGAGTTGAACTGGCTTTATTTTGCCGTCGGTGGAGCTTGGCAGATGTGCTCGTAATGGTGATTGAGTTGGAAGTGCTGCTGCTATTACCGGTGATGCTGATGATCGTGAGGATCAAGATGGTGATGACGAGCTCGACAGAAAGGTGGCGTTCTCAACTTTGTTTCATGGAAGTGATGCTGTCGAGAAGCAATGAAGGTGGCAGCGAATCAAGTTGTGATGACGGTAATGGAGTTGCTGTCCCTGGGAGTGATTGCAGTGATAAACATGGAGTTTAATGGCTTTGGTGACGTATGCGGATGAACAGGGAAAGGAGTTTCTGCTATAATTCTCGGTGATGGATATATGGAGGTGTTGCCGAGATAAACAGTTCAGGGAGAAGATCAAGGTGCTGCTTCCATTACCGATGGAGCTCTACAGTGATGTGGTTGAAGGAATGCCGACGGAGGAGTGGAGCTCGATGAGACGTTTCTGCCAGCGACAAAAGAAGATGGAGGATGTTTGCTTCTAAAGTTCAAATAGGCTACCATGGCAGTGACGAGACTGTATGCTGGCAGTGATAGAAGAATGGGTTCGCTGTAAAAATCACAGATAAGGGAGCTTGGCATTTGCAGGGATGAATCGATGGAAATAATAAAGTCGAACTGTGGTGGTTGGCCTAGTAGTGTGATTCTCATGCGGCTAGAGAATGGAGCTGCTGCAGTGTGTTTAATCTTGGCAGCGATGGAGAATCAGTCTAAACAGTGAGCAGTGGTTGATATTTGATCGAGATGGATGAGAACTAGAATCTGCTGATCTTCTAATGATCACCGGAAGATGATGGCAACATGCAGGTAACCGCTGCCAGTTCTAGCGAAGGAAAGAGAAGAAGATAGCTCGCTGAGAATTGGCAATAGATGATGGCAGTGAAGATTCTCGGTAGTTGTATTGGTTTTGAGCAGCTGGTATACGAGAATCGCAGCAAGGTTAATGAGAACTCGACGGGAAGAGAATAATGGTGCAGTGGTGATCATGATGAAAGTCGATGGCTTATTACAGTTAGGAGCTCAACCCGAGATTAGCAGATAATGAAGAATTTGCTGTGGTGCTAGGCAGAGACGAGAAAGAGATAGGTTTGAGTTCGAAGAAGGCATGGAAAAGGAATTGAGGTTGAGAATAAGTTCACGTAAGAAACAGAAAAGAAGTTCAGAAAACTTACGGTGGAAAACTTCACCGTAGGAGATTACAGATGAGGCTACGGTGATATTTTCAAACCGTGCATAATCTCAGGGAAGGTGTCGGATGGGACTTCCAACCGTATTAGAACTCAGGGGGACTTACGGTATGAACTTTCAAACCGTATGTAAACACAGGGAAAAGAGAAGGAATTTGCCGTGAAAAGTGAGATACACTGTCAGTCTCCCATGACTGACAGTTGTGAGGATATTTGGGCTGGACTTTTGTCCACTGCGTGAGCCCATTATCTGTTGCAGTTACACGACCAACCCTTTGGACGTGAATTGTTTATGGAAATACGGCTAGTTTTGGCAAGTGGTCGCAACCTGATTGGACCGGAATTCAGTGCACGGGCACACAAAACTTGGCCACTATATAAGAGGCTCATCTAATATTTTTAGGAAGAACTCATAATCTTTTATCAAGTTTTGGGAGAGGAGAACTCAAGAGAAGAAAAGCTAGGGTTTTGGAGCGATTCATCACCGTAACTATTACCATTTTATCATATGAAACTCATGGGTTTTGTTAGTACCATGAGTAGCTAAACTTCTTAGTGATTGGGGATGAATTCTAAGTTCTAGACATGATTTGAGTTATTATATAAATCTATTTTGAAGTTCTTCACATGATTATTGATTGTTTATATTAATTAAAATATTTATGATTGATTGATAGATTGTTTAGGTGGCCAACTGAATTAATTTGTTGATTAAATCAAATGTTAGTATTGAGTTAGGAGATAAGTAATAGTCGAATAATTCATACAAAAGTAGAGAACACAAGACCTTGCAGAGGGATTCTGTATAGCGATTGTGTGTATAAATAGCACTAGAAAGTGGACCTTGAGCTAAGAGTCTAACTATTAGGATCAATCTATAATTCACAAAAGATAAAGCATTCGGAAAAAATTACACCTTGAGTGAGCTACTACTAGGTGGTTTCGAAGAATAGAATCTGGTATTGGAGAGCTTCCGTACCCAGTGATTTAAGGAATTTAGGGGATAGCACTGAGCTAGTTTGTTATTCCACGGTTGGTAATAATCTGTGATTAATTGTATTAATGGATGAATATAATAACTTGATGACGGTTTAGTAACGAAGAAGGATTCCATGATCATATTTCTCTCCATTGCTTGCAAACTTTATTATTTTCAATTGCTTTGTTATTTACTTTAAATCAAAAACAAACCCCCATTGTGACACTTTTTGACAACTAAATCTCCCTGCTCTTCGTGGGAACGAACTTGACTTCCATTATATTATTTTTTATTGAGTGGAAATAAGATATTAATTTGATTGCACCTACGACACGCATCACGACCACATATGATATCTCCAAGGTTGCTGCCAAGCTCGTGTCATTTTGTCCAATTTGGCCCTGGACATATCATGTTTCTCAGAATGCTCTAGAGAATCAAAGCTCATATTCTCATAGGAAACGGACCCACTTCCTCATTCAGATAGGTGAGTTTCCATAAAGAGTGTTACTGCTACACCCCACTTCAATCTTAAATTGAAACTATAGAACTCATGAAGACTTCTTAAAAGTCATCCTTCACATGCAGTCACACTATCACGTCTACACCATAGGGAAGGGACAAAGAATGAAATTCTCTGATAATGTTTACCTTTACCCACTACAAATTAGTTGTCTCATTCGAAACCTTGATCTTGGGATCTCCAGTCAACTAGTTGAGTATCTTTCATGGCAAGTTTAATTTATGAGATTAAGCCCCACCCCCCTCGATGCATTTTTAACTATCTCTTTGTACAAACCTTTCGTCAAAGGTTGTGCGATACTCTCCTTGGACTTTATCCAATCAATGGAAATAACGCCAATTGAGATTAGTTATTTTTAGTTTTAGCTATTATAGCTTGGCTAACACAATGTGTAGATATAGCTGGCACAGGCCTATGCCAGAGAGGAATGTATTCTAAAAAGCATCTTAGGCACTCGGCCCCCTCTCGTGCTTTATCTAACGCAATACTCTCAGATTCCATAATGAATTGAGCAATATAAGTATGTTTGGAAATATTCCAAAATAAACCCTCCTGCTAGAGTGAAAACATATCCACTCGTAGACTTAGACTCCTCTGAGTCAACTATCCAGTTTTCATCACAAAGTCCCTCAAGGACAACAAGATACCTTTCATAAATCAAACAAAAGGTAATAGAGTATTTTAGGTACCATAATACTCTACTAAGTGCATCCCAATGCTCTTGCTCTGGACTACAAGTATATCAACTTAACTTACTCACAAGAATATAGGCAGTGTCTGGACTCTTACAGTTCATTAAATTCATCATACATCCTATAACTCTTGAGCATTCAAGTTAAGATACTCCATTACCCATATTTTTCTCGAGTCTACAAGAAGAATCGTATGGAGTACAAGCAGGCTTACAAGAAGGGTTATAAGCAGGCTTACAATCAGACTGATTGTATCTTTTAAGCACAAATTCAACATAATGAGAATGACTAAGACTGTAAATATTTGATTATCTTTTAATCCTCATCTCTAAGATTATATCAAAAAGGGCCTAAGTCTTTCAAGTCATCGTTCTCATCCAGCGCATGTTTTTAGTGGAATTAATCACATTTATCTATGTTTGTATCAAGTATAAGCATATCAACAACATACAAGCATACAATCACACAGGCATCCTTAACAAGTTACTTGTAAATATACTTGTCAGATTCATTAACTTAAATCCACTACACATTATCACATGATCAAATTTTCCATGTCACTATTTACGCGCTTATTTGAAAACCATACAAAGATTTGTTCAACTTCAAACTTTGTCTTCATAACCTTTAACTACAAAGTCCTCAGGTTGGTATATGTAAATTTCTTTATCTAATTCACAATTTTAGAAAAACTGTCTTAACATCCATCTGATGTATCTCCAAGTTGTTTATGGCAACAATATCAATTAGCATCTCAAGAGAAGTAATTCTCGTCACAAGTGAATAAGAATCAAGGAAATATACACCTTCTTTTAGTTTATAGCCTTTAGCTACCAACTTAGCCTAATATTTTTCCACAGTTCCATATACCTAATGTTTCCTCTTAAAGACTCATTTACATCCCATGGTCTTACTCCCTGGAGGTAAACTAGCAAGCTCCCAAGTCAGGTTCCGACGAACTGAGTCCA
The DNA here is from genome assembly GCA_023531295.1 of Papaver armeniacum. Classification (NCBI taxonomy): domain Eukaryota; kingdom Viridiplantae; phylum Streptophyta; class Magnoliopsida; order Ranunculales; family Papaveraceae; genus Papaver; species Papaver armeniacum. The sequence continues at coordinate 84,591 of JAJJWW010003546.1, read as the reverse complement.
TTTCACTAAATGAAGCTTTTTACTAGAATGGGGTTTCAGTAGATAATATATCAAGGCTTCCTTACAAGTTCGGGGCTCAGACTAAGCTAGGCATGTTATGAAGTCGGCTTCATAAGAAGTCTCAAGTCTAATTGTTTTACTTCTCTTAGGCTCAACCTTAGCTTCATCTTCCTTTAAGAAAAGTTCTGACTATTTGAAAATAAATCTAGGGGATCAACAACACATCTCTAATGAGGTACAGGTTTAAGAATAAACATGTTTAAAGAACTCAGCATCCCTAGATTATGTAATAGTATTCACAACAAAGTCAAAAAAATCACACCAACGTCTGAAAAATCAGAACACACAACCAAAAATCTATATGTAGAAGTATACTCAGCATACCCTATATGAAAACACAATCAACATTTTTGGTTTCTATCTAGTTCTTTTAGGAAGAGGAATGACAATCTTAGTCAAACATCCCCACACTTTGACGCATTCATAAGAAGGTCATCTACCTTTCCATAAATCATATGGAGTTTCATCTGATCCTTAAAAGGGTACTCTATTCAGGATATACTAGTTAAGAGGACTACCTCCCCCAACAAGGCCGCAGATAATCATGAACTAATCAACATGGCAATTATTATCTCCTTAAGGATACAATTATTATGTTCAAGGCTTCTAATTGGTTTTCAACTTCAAGTTTATACATCTTAAGGCTTCTAAGGCATCATCCTTATCCCTAAGCAAGTATACAAGATAGTACCTCGTACAATCATCTACGAAAGTTATAAACCATCTTTTACCACAGTGGTTTTGGGTTGAACTCATGTCAACTAGGCCTAACTGAATTAATTCTAAGGGCTTAGAATTACTCTGAACATTTGTGATAAAAGATTTTATAGCATACTGATTTCACTTTTGTGTTCAAAATCCAAACTAAATTTGGGTACGCAGCCTAATGCTAGGCAGTTTATGCATTGACTTATAATTTTACGGTTCCAAGTCTACCATGCAAAACATTCAAAGACATACAAAAGAAAGCACAAGAATCAACTATGTTCACTTCATCAGATTTTCCTTTAAGCTTATATAGACCCTAAGTCCTATAAATGTTGCCTAAAAATCACTTCCCTTAGTTATAACAAGTTTTCCACATTTAATTAAGATCTTCAATCTTTCACCATCTTCAAGAGAACAAGATACAAGATTCTTGCATATGCTCTGAACATGAAAACTTCATTCAGTGTGAGAATATTACATATATGAGCTTATGCTTGACCTTTCCCTTTTATGCAACCTCTGTCGCAGATGAGTTACTTATATAGAGTTTCTCGACATCCCTTATCCTCGATAAGAGGTGAATGTCTCTGTTTCAACAAACATACTTAGTGGCTCCGTGAGTCCACCCACCAAATTCTCACATTGGTTATTAAAATAACTTCCGACATCATGTCAATGAACTCGTTCTAATTTGTTTCAACTAAATTAGCATTAATTTTCTACTTATTAAGGTTTTATGTTGTCTACACTTTACTTCCGTATGGCCAGGAATTTTACAAACATAACAATCACCCTTAGTTAAAGTAATGCCGGATTCAGTTTTACGAAACATACCTTTCTTATGAAGACTACGCTTAGAGTTGTGTTTGTTGTTATCGCCTTTGTCAGATTTGGAAGACTTGTGTTCATCCACATGCGCCTGGTAGCCATGTCCCTTTTCAATTTCATGTCACAATCTTCGTTTATACTCTGACTACAGACACGGTAATTTCCCAATCACCTAATACACCACATCTCACAAACCTTAGTTTCGAATCGGAAAAATAAAATATGATTTTTGAAGATAACATCTAGATCCACAAACTTCATTTGAATCACCATTTCAAAAAACTCATGGTTACCCTATAAAAACTACTTTAGTTAACAACAAATTTCTGCTCGTCAGAATTTTTCAGAAACGTTTCTTTGTTTTGTAAAATATCAAAAAAATACTTTTAGAACTCCAAAAATTCTGAAATTTTATATGGGTAACTATCAAGATGTCTAATACATTAGGTCAAAAGGGTTCACCGAAATTCCTTCTAGGTTAAGATAAAACTTCGAAGCTCTACAACTGACCAAAAAATCGTTTTTTTGTTTTTCACTCCATAATTAACATCCATGATTATTACAAACTTTAATGTCTTAAGATTGTTGGGTGCAATAATCAAAATAAGTAAAAAATCAAATAAGCAAAAGTTATTGACGCTATTGACACTTAGCTCCTTTATAATGGAAGTGATCGATTCGATGAAACGGACGAGCTCTCCAAATCTCGGCAACAACAACAAGGCAAAACTTCGAAAAAACAGAGTGACTCACATGTTCAACACGTTGCCCTTAAGACATTAGCGCCCGGCTACACTCAAGAGTGATGCTATAGCCCTCACTGGACGGATATCTCCAGGATAAAACACCCTACTACACCTACTACTAGCATGTGTAGTAGATGCTCAACTTGAGCTTGGCAACTCCGAAAAAACCCTTAAGGAAAATCGTGAACGCATAAGAAAACAATATAAAATATTTTCCCTCGAGGGTCCCTCTAAAATATAGAGCAACCCCTTTCCCATAGATTTTACAAAATTAGTGAATTTCTTTATATAATGGAATAATACAACTTAAAAAGATGAACTCCCCGATGTGAGACTAAAAAGCTTATATAGTATCTTAAAACAACTAAAAGTGGAAACTCCACGGTGTGGGACTAATAGGTTTTTCATTCACAAAAGAATATAATAAATTATAATTTTTATTAAAACCTTAAAAATTATATTTTATTAATCGTTTTCCAACATTTCATACCCATTTACTTACTTCCGTCAATATAAATGTGAAATCAGACCAAACTGGGGGTTTTGTCACTTCTGTATGATAAATTGAGCTAAGACGGACTCCACAAAACAAATGATTGCCTCAATCCCACTTCTTACATTTCCTCCTACAAGAGCTCGGAACACAAAATTTTTCATTTTTTCTTTTGAATTACAGATTAGTACTTTTATGATCAAGAGAAGCCAAAATTTGAAATTATTTAGTGAGTTACTTTAGATTAGATAGTTTAATTATCATTCAAAACCTTGAGAAATTGTTGGATTTCTTGAAGATCCTAACAAATCTACTTTGTGTAGGAATGTTACTTTGTTTGGTTTTGTTCATATCAAAACTAACAGGGCCATTTGAACAAATCCAGTTACCCCATTCTTGGTTTATTGTAAATAGTATGATCGTGGTTGGAATTGAAGAACTGGATAGTCTAATGGAATGGAAAAGTCTGATGGATTGGAAATATGATAGTGTTGTTGTTTTTATTTGTCTAACAAAAAAGCCTTGTATTAATCAGAAAATCCATATAACAGGTTCCCGATCTTGAATCGATTTTATCAATGAGGTTTATCCTCTTTTATGAAAAAAAAAAGAGTTATTTAATGCTTGGTACCCAGCAAATGTCCAATACCTAGCTTTGGTACCCAATATTTGAAATATTATCGGTTGGTACCTTGACGATTATAGACCGTTAAGTCAATACGCCGACCAAACGTTGATTACCCAAACAATTAAAATCAAAAGAAAATGATTTTCTCATCAGGCCTTTGCCATGTTCGATTGACCATATTCGCATCTGCATCCTCTGAGGTAAGGTGCCTATCATGTAGATGTTTGAGAAAGGAATTTCTCATCAGGCCTCTACTACCAACTCCACTGCGATACCCATCAAATTTTTCAAAAGGGCACTGGACAATTGATCCATCCTGTGATTCTACCTCTGAATAATGGTGGGTAGGATGGAAAAAAAAAAGGTATCGAAGTAAGGGGAAGGAAATGGCGAAGATGGTGGAAGAATCTAAAAGAGGATCTAGCAGGTTAATAACCAAGAAAGAGGGAGAGAACCATTACCAGCTTTCTGACAGTAGACTAAAAAATTTGTGATGAGTTTTTGCGGCTTTTCCACGAATAGTTAAAGTGCATTGTTTGCTCTCTGTAGTGTGAAATGTTGTAAGAAAAACAATACCGGTGTATGAATTGATCCAACAAGAAGAGTTGGAGCAAAGAAGATTAATGCCAAGTAGAAAGGAAGTGGGGTAGTTTTGATCAAATTCCACTAAGCATAGAAGAAGAATTTGGAATATAAAAACTTAGATGAAGGGTCTGGTCTATCCAAACTAAAAGAGGAAGGAAATGAAAAAATGGGGAGCAAATCTGTGGAAAATCATGAAATACCCTCTAAGATGAAGGGTGTAGGTGTAAATAATCCACAAGGACAGGTGGAACGATCCTGGGCCATGGCGTACCAGAGCAAGCGTGCACCTAAGGTGCCTGGATCGCCTCTCCGAACTCAGGCGTAAGAAAAGAGGAGCCAAAGTCGACGAAAAAGGGGAAAAGTCGTGACGCGATGGACATCGAACACTGGAGCCATAAATGCGCCGACAAAGTTGGTGAAGAGATAAGGAGGACTCGGTCGGAAAGACTCGGCCAAGGATCCCAAGGGCGACATCGATCGCCTCCATCGAACGGGCGACATCGAGTGGCGGGATAGCGGAGCGAGACATCACTCGGCTTGACACACCGACCCGAACAAATAAGGACGGTCGGGTGAGACATCGGCAAACCACCCGAGAGGAACATCAAGGAAGCTACGCCGGGCCTAACACCGTAGTCTTGATGTATCATCACTTGTAGCTATAAATAGAGACCATGTAGAGAGGAAGAACCCAAGCAAGAAGTGAGGAAAGAGAGCGTACTAAAGCATTGAGAGAGATAAATCCGTCTTGTAACCTTGAACCGAGTAATAAGATCTTCTTTTACACCCCAGTGGGCGTAGGTAATCATGCCGAACCACGTATATCTTGTGTTCTATTACTTCCTCCGTTTGCTTTGTTTCTTTGTGTATGCATCTAGTTACCTTTGGATGTAGTGGTAGGATTTTCTACACCTACATTCAGCGCCGACTAAGGGGACCGTATAACATCTCCGGATACCTTGAACTCGGGCGCTAGAAGGGAAAACTCCAAGCTCCTAAGCCACCCCGTGTCTTGGTTGATGCTAAGGGAGAAACCCCTTGATGCTACTTTTGTTTCCTTCAGTAATGTCTTGTTGAGTCGATGGAGGTTACCTTTGTGTTCTTGTTTTGTTATCTTAGTTTTCTTTGTTATTTTTGTTTTCTTGGCAACATCTTGTCAAGACTGGTAAAGATAGCCTTGCGTTCTTGCTAGTTATCTTCATTTCGTTATTTCTATGTCGAATTGGTATAAGTCCATTTTCGTGTTTTAACCAGTAGTCTCCATTTCTCCAAGAAAACAAGTTTTCCGCTTAGAGGCGAAGTCATCGGAGACAGCTCTCGTCGAGATAGGTCAGTATGTTTGAGACACCTCGAGAGAGTTATCGGACAACCCATGAGCTCCCAAAATAGCATCTTTCGATGTTGGTAGAAGCTAGAAGGGGATTCCATCTCGCTGACCGTGATCTATGACTTCCAACCCCGTTGCAAGAGAAATTCGACAGCTCTATCAACATTCAAATAAAGGGTAGTTGATGCTAAACGAAAACCTCTAACGGGGGGCAACGCGTAGGTTACTTAGACTATCTTCTAAGGAGAGATATTGTCGCATCTATCTCCATTTCACACTGTCTTTATTTTAGCAAGGTAAACGAAGCGTGATAATGGTGGAAACAGCTAGCTCGAAATCATTGAGTCTAGTTCTTGGAAACCATGGCCGCGGGGTTATAGTGAGTAGTCCTTGTCTCACTTTGACCCTACACTAGGGCCTCACAGTACCAGTGGAAAACGGTAGGAATTGTCGACCAGCAACGCGACGGCGACTGAGGATCCTCAGCACGATCCCCCACCATGAAGGAAATCCTCCGACCTAACATACGGATGATTGATGACTTCTGGCGTTGGGAATGTTAGGACAAATAGCAATTAATGCATGGGAAGAGTACTTTGAAGCGATGTTAAGGCAACTTTTCAAAATTTGTCCTTTTGCGGCAAAACGATTTGACCGAGAGACCAACATGCTAGCGTAAAGGGAGTCGTACTATAGAAAACCTTTTTCACTCTGCGACCGGACTTTGTACTCCACCCTTAACCTTTTAAAAGCGGTTCAAGTAAGTGTTGTCTACTTTGCTGACGTAGGGACGGACGGATAGGCGAGCCGAGGAACGAGGACGATAGCAAAGGCAATGGCAAGTACCTCGGGGACGAGCGAGATCCCGAGGAACCGAGTCACGGCGGGATCGGCGGGCAAGAGGACTCACGGACCCCCAACACGGAGATCGTCGACCTAACGACCGAGGCGAGACTCGGCGTTGATCAAAGGCATGACTACGGTCAACGAGGAGGTCGATCTCGAGCCGAGATGACGACTTCCCACCCGAGAGATTGAGGATTAACCCAAGCCGATGGGGCCGAGAAACGAGGGCGGCATGGAAGACAGGAGAACCTGCATCGGATACGGAGGAGGAGGAGGAAGTCCAAACGATACACGAAGAACGAAGAAGAGAGAGGCATTTACACGGAACACCAAAGAGATTTGGAACGAGAGGCCGAAAGACTTAGGCAAGTACACTTGGCGGGAGGGAACCCTAATCGAGACGTCCCCGATAGCAGCTGACCGCTTCCCGGCTCGGTTGTTCCCCGATAGTGGTTGATCGCCCTACGGCCCCGATCGTCCCTCTATCGCTCTCCTTCACGGACCCCCAACCGCACCCCCTAACGCAACGGGACACCAAATGAACGGTCATTCTAGTCACGAGAGCACCGGCAGATGTTACTTCGCCATGCGGCAAGTCAAAGAAGGCAGGAGGATCGATGAGAGAGAATGCAGAGGAGAAACTTGGCACTGGAGTACGAGAACCACCAACTCCACTTGGGAGGACGGGGTCGAGGGATCATCAAGCGAGGCGCCTCCGGCAACCACACCCCACCAAGGGATGACCCACCCCCTTCGCCAAGCCGAGGGGCGAGTACCAGGCCCTAATCGGCCAAGAGAAGGGTATGGGCCATCCGAGATTCTTCGGCCGATGAGGAAGTGACCAACGAAAGTACGGACGCGTCCACCAAACAAAAAGATTGAACGGCTTTCGAGCGGATGGTTAAAAACGTAGGAGATAGTGAGGATGATAAGTTAAAGCGAAGTAATCAATGAAGCCCGAAGACACCGTTTACCGGAACCGGACCGAACACCATTTCCACCAAAGTGCACGCGCCAATCTTCCCATCTAGGTTCGATGGCACGGGCGATGCGGGAGAACACATCAAGATGTACGGCATGTCCTTACTACAGTGGAAGAATTACGATGTGGTCATGTGCAAGTTTTCCCGGCTAGTCTTGAAGGAGAAGCGAAGAGTTGGTTCTACACCCCGCTGATAAATCCGTTGGGAGCTATGCGGTTTTAGTGGAAACTTTCCTCGAGACATACATGCACAACAAACATAGCTCGGCCCCGAGTCGACAAGTTATTTACCCAGCACGAAGGTGAGAGAACCGCTGCGTTCCTTAACGGATAGATGGAGGAAGTTATGCACGGATATAGGGAAGGCACCGGTCGACCCGAAATATTCGGCCGAGAACTTCGCTAAGAAAGTCGGACCCCATCCCAGGTGGCGATGTACACGAGAAAAGCCCAAGACGCTAAGGGAGATCCGGAAGATGCGGGAGCACTATATAGCCTTGGAAGAAATCCGGGAAGGAGCGCAAGACAGGGGAATACAAGAGGCGAGCACCACGAGAAGAGGTTATCCCAGAGAAGCCACGAAACGATCCGAGAAAAGGCCCGGTGCCGGTCCCGGGTGAGAACAAGAAGGTGCAGGTCGAGAGGGAAAGAAACCTCGCCATGAGCCGAGATCGTACACTCTGCTCAATGCACCCTTGGAAGAAGTGTTCAAGGAGGTTGAAAAGAGGAACGATATCCGTTACCCCAAGACTCGGGAATCCAATTCGACGGGACGAGGAACCACCGGAGTTCTGCCATTATCATCGATTCGCGGCCACTCAACCAACGATTGCGAGGAAGTGAAGGATATCGTCCGGCAGACGATCCGCGACGGGTATCTACGGCATTTCGTCAAAACACCATCGACACCGGCCCGGCCCCGAGGTCCCAGTACATCAAATAAGAATCAATCGCGGCGCTCAGTTCACTTGTAACACCATATCACACTCAGCAACACAAGGATACGATCTAGGGACCGGTATCACCTCGAGAATACACAAGAGGGACAGTCGGGCAAGAGAAATCTTTAGCGTGGCCAAGACCCTCCCTATGGAGCCGTGGATGATGCAAACCGATTACGTTTTCGGCGAAGGATGTCCCCTTGAACGGACAAGCACATGGAGATCCCTTAGTAATAACCACGATGATTGAGGAATGGGCGTCGAAATATTAATGGACGGTGGTAGTTCATCGAGGTATTGTTCTATGACACTTTCAAGAGGATGGAGTTGTCCGATGACATCCCGATCCCATCGACTTATCGAATTTACGGCTTCAACGGCAGTGCAGTGACGGTGCCAAAGGGAGAGGTCACTCTCGGAGTCTCGGATGGGGAAGGGTTCCTTGACACATTGACCACCTTTTGCGTAGTCGATGTCGCTTCACCCTACGAGGCGATCCCGGGACGACCTTGGGTCGCGAGGATCAAGGAGTCGCCTCGGCCTACCATCGAAACTGCGCTTCCCTTCTTATCGTGGAGTAGTAGAAGTACTAGGCGACCCCCAAGCGGCAAGACAATGTGTGCGAGATAGACATCCAACAGAAACGAGGAAAGACGGTCGAGGAAACGCCAAGAAAAGAAGAAGTCTAAGGAAATGGAAGCGGGAGAGGAATTGGAAAAGATGATGTCACAAGCCATCGCCACCTATGAAGCGGGGCGACACGGAAGTCTTATAGCAATCACGGGAGCAGCAGCCGTCGGCGAGCCTAAACAAAACTTTTCGGCCCTAGAACCAACTCGGCAAGTTAATCTGGGCACCGAGGAGGAGCCGAGATTAGTGAGAATAGGGTCACGCTTGTAACGAATGAGCAATCCCGAGTGATAGCCCTCCTAAAGGAGCACATGGATGTATTTGCTGCGGATGCACGACATGGAAGGCATCGATCCGGAAGTTTGCTCGCACCATCCGAGGATAGACCCCAAGTTCGGACCAATCGGACAGAAAATGAGAAGAATTGCACCCGAGCTACAACCCGGTAGAGCAGAGTTGAAGAAACCGATGCGCAGCGGGAATCATCCGAAAGGCCCAATATCCGCAATGGATATCTAATATGGTGATAGTCCCCAAGAAGAATGGGGGCGTCCGAATTTGCGTCGATTACAAATGACACTGAATAAGGCATGCCCAAAGGACAGCTTCCCTCTCCCGGATCGACCAGTTGGTGGAATCCATTGTCGGGTACAAGGCGATAACACTCATGGGCGGTACTCGGGATACAACCAAATCCCCTGGCCCCGAGACCGGGAGCATACATCCTTTTTCACGCCAAGAGGACTGTGTTGCTACACCAAAATGCCATTCGGCCGAGAAATGCGGGCGCCACATATCGAGGCTAGTGGAGGACATGTTTGAAGACAAAATACACGACACCATCGAAGTATACGTGGACGATATGCTAGTCAAGAGTAAGGTAGCCGATACACACATCGGCGACCTCGAGACATCTTCCAGGACCATGAGGAGGTACAAGATGAGGGCAAATCCGTCCAAGTGCACCTTCGGGTCACCTCGAGCAAGTTCCTAGGATACATAATCACGGATAAGGGGATCGAAGCAGGCCACAGATAAAATCAAAGCGATGGAAATGCCTTACTTTTGTGATTAAGGGCGTGCAACGGTGAGCGGAAACTTGGCGGCTCTAGGGCGATTCATCTCGATCGTCGGACAAGTGCAAGAATTTCTTGGGGCGTTAAGGAAGGGAGAGAAGTTCGGATGGACCGAGGAGTGTGAGGAAGCATTCCGGAGAATCAAGCAACACTGGCGAGCCCTCGGGGTGTTACAAAGGCCCGAGCCCGAGGACATATTAACGTCAGTATCTCGGGGCAACCCGGCCATGCCATCGGCGCGTGTTGGTCAAGAACGAGGAGCGAAGAAAAGCCAGGTATATTTCATAAGCAAGACCATGAACCGTGAGAAAAGAACTACACGAGATCGAAGCGGCTCATACTAGCGTTAGTATTTGCAACACAAAAGCTTGGACGTATTTCCAAACCCACAAGATTCGGTGCTTACCAAGTCCTCCATAGAGTCGGTGCTCGACAACGCGGCTAGGTCGGGACGGATCTCTAAGTGGAGCCTTTGCGCAAATAAAGCGATTCGATGTCTTTTACGAGATGAGGACAGCGGTGAAGGCACGAGTGCGATTCTTGGATTTTTTGGAACTTCCCCCTCGGTGATGAGGAGCGAAGTAGAAGACATCCCCTAATGGAAGAAGGCCTAGACGATCCACCCGACTTACTCGAGACATGCGGCGGAAACACGATGGGAGGTTTTCGTCGATGGGTCATCCAATAAGGACGGATCGGGTTTAGGGTTGGTCTTCCACGACACCAAAGGGCAAGAAAATGGTCCACTCCTTTAGGCTTGAGTTTAAGGCAACCAACAATGTCACGAGAATCACGAAGCGATAATACATGCCTTACGTCGATAGTGGAGATGGGCATCCGGGAGGTACGACTCACGGCGACTCTCGGCTAGTTGTCCAGAAGCGGATCAGGGCGTCGCCATACATGACCCCTTGTTACAGAAATGGGGAACTCGCCCAATTCTACATCGGGCAAATACCGAGCATTAAATTCCGACACATCTGCGAAAAGACAATCGGCATTCGGATGCCTGGCTTACGTTGCTTCCATGTTGACAGACTCAAGCATTGAAGGCATCGAGTTATGAGGGTCTTAATGCCATCGATGCCCGAGATCGAGAACGTCGACGCACATATTGCAGTGTCACTACCACGACCGATGTCGGTAGACGATTGGAGGAAGCCGATTCATGAATATCTCGAAGCAGGAAAATTGCCTAAAGGGCGACTCTGAGGTCAACAAGATCAAAAGCAAAGCAGCCCGCGTCTGAAGTTCGAGACGGAATTCTCTACAGAAATCGTGCACAGGACCCTTGTTGAGGTGCCTAAGTAAAGAAGAGGGCATACAATTCTTAACGAGCCGCACTATGGGGCAGCGCGGGAAACCATAGCTCGGGCCGTAGCACAGCGTGCACGAGCAAAAACCATGGGATACTTCTGGCCATACATGAATGAGGACGCAAAACATATGGCCACGCTTTGCGGCAGTGCCGAGAAATCGGGAAGAAGATACACGCACCGGCTGTGACATTGAACTCCGTCATCGATCCTTGGCCCTTTGCTAAATGGGGAATCGACATCGTAGGACCTCTACACGTCGGGTCGGGACAAAGGAAGTACTTAATTGTAGCCACCGACTATTTCACCAAGTGGGTTGAGGCCGCCCGCTAAGGCACATACGAGATAAGGATGTTTTCCGTTCATCCGGGAACACATCATATCTTGCTTCGGGGTTCCGCGGCAATCGTCTCTCGACAACGGCAAACAATCTGCAGGCAAAAACATAGACCTGCTATTTAACACTTACAACATCCGAAAAAAGCAAGTCCACACCACTATACCCCCAAAGCAACGGACAAAGCCGAGATCACAAACAAGACCATCGCCGATAACATGAAGAAGAAACTCGGCGGGGAATATGGGGAATGGTGTGAAGAGCTTTACAACGTCTTGTGGGCGTATAGGACAACTCGCAGGGAGGCAACCCGGATTGTCGCCCTTCATGTTAACATATGGGGCCCAAGCCATCCCGCCAACGGAGGCGATGATCTGACCACAAGGACCGAAGCATGGAGGCGAAACATCTCGGCGGATCTTATCTTGGCTAAACTTGACGATCTAGAAGAAACGAGGGAGATGGCCCTGCAAAAGATGGAAAATTACCAGCGGAGAATCCAACGAGAATATAACAAACGGGTCCGACCAAGAGAGTTCCTACCAGGGCAGCTGGTACTAAAACACTTACCTAGCTATGAACGTGACAAGAAAGGCGGCAAACTCGCACCAATATGGGGAGGACCTTACACAATAGTTGAGAAGGTCGGCGAAGGGGCATACAAGATATCAAAACCGGACGGAAACCCGAGCCACGGCCATGGAACGCAACCACGACTAAAGCTCTACCATCCATGAACTTAGGTAAGATATCTTGTCATCTATTTCCGTGAAAGGCCGCGTGGGGTTGGAAATATGACAAGTGCGTCTCGAATGGTCGTTTCGAACCGGGGCGATGGCATTGTGCAAGTGCGGGCGACTTACACTAACACGGACTATTCGAACTCGGGGCGATGGCATTGTGCAAGTGCCGAGGTAGTTCGAGGGCCCCGGTGGTTGGAAACCGGCCGATTGTCGAGGCACGAGTACTCGGCAAATCGGCGATCAACATTGCTCTCCTCGCAAGTGGCGAATCACTTGCCCAAGAAGATTAATCGATAACTTCTTGGGATGTCGATCCCATAGAAATTAGGCAAGACCAACTCCCCTTCCACCCAGGATCTCAAAAGACGGTGATGAGATGCCTCGGTCGGGACATGGCATTGGGCCCGATGACCCTCCTTGTTGAGTGCGTTCGACGAAAATGGCATTTGTGACTAACTTATCTGTTCATACGGGCATGCATAACGAGATCACGACGAAAAGCCACATATGGGCAACTCGGCATAATTAAGGATAATAACGTCGGTAGTATCGAAGCATCAACGAAAGAAAAGCAAACAAACCGGCGACGCAGCCCCATAACAAGTTATGCAAGAAATTAAAAAGGTGTTCAAACGAATTACAACCCGAGGAAAAGGGCAAGATAGCGGCGCAAGCGCTACAAAAAACATAATCACTCTTTGGAGGAAATAGGACCCTAAGCAGTCTTCTTGGCGGCAACATCGGCTCGTTTCTTATCAAGCACTTTGCTTTCACACTGGCCCTAACCTTCGAGACAAGCTCGTCATTGAACCGTCTTCTCGGCAGCAAGGTCCTCTGCTAGCCGCGCCGACGCCGCCTTAGCAAAGGCCACAGTCGAGCAATTGAGCCTCCCTCCCTTTCGACGGATGTTTTCCTCCTCCAACGATGCCGTCTTCTTCTCGGCTGCAAAGGTAACAAGAACGGTCAGTCACACAATAGCAACAGTAAGAAAGCAACGCGGAAAGCACAACACAAGGCACACCACCTTCTAACAAAGGGGCAATTATTCTAATAGACTCCTCGGACTCAGATAGGCTACACTCGAGAGAAGACATCTTCGAAGAAAGTTCAAGATATCGCTGTTCGTTAAACTCGTTAGTGGGGCAATACTTCTTGTGATCACTCCACTCCTCCCTCTGTCGAGAGTGGGCGGCCTGCAAACCCGACAATTGAGCACGCACCCAATCCAACTCCTCAGAAACTTTTCCAAATTCCTTAAGCTTCTCAAGGGCCTCTCGGTTACGCTTCTCAGTAGCGTCCCTCTCCCCCAAGATCCGAAGGCGATCTGCATGCAGATCTCGGACCTGAAGTCTTAGCCGACCACATTGAACTTCTAAGTTATCGGCTAATAGCGTTTTATCACCCGCTATACCTTGGAAATGAGCTAGGTATGCCCTCAGATTATCGATTTCCTCGGGGATATACTCAAAAGTCTCATAGCGATGGAGTTTGGACTGAAGATCTTCGATATCGGTTTCTAAGCGATCAATCTTAGCGTCCTTATTAACTATTCTCTGCTGTAAATTCGAAACGTGGTCCCGTTCTATGTTAACTTCCCTCTTCAACAAACGGCACCTCGTGGCAGCATCGGCCTCCGCACTAGAAGATTCGGCTAGGGAGGAGTGCGAGCTTAGGATATTGGCACTACAAGATCAATCATAACCAGTAGAGAGTAAAGCAACTACCTTGGGCCTCGGCCAGCTCCTTCTCCAACCTCCGAGCTCGCTCCCCGTTCTTGCCGCAACAAGAGACGAAGACCCTCTCTCTCGGCCCTCTCGGCGCCGGATGGCGGCATTCAACGGCGAACGGTTGATCTCTAACGAACAACACCGACATGGTCAGCACTTAACAAAAACATGAGAAGCAACACTCAAACAACTCTACTCACCAAAGATATCACAAGTACTCTCAGACCGGCCTCATACAACGAGACAAAGACCGATCTTTTCCTCATCGGATAAAGAGGCAAAATCGGGAGAAATAAGTGCACCAAGCGAGTTGCACATAGGGCCCGAGATGGTGAAAGAGGTCTTCTTTGCTGCGATCGGGACCACGGAAGGACTAGTTTTCGGCGGGATCCTTGACAGCAAAGACCCACGCATCACGGCCCTCCACAAGGTTCCCACCACCACCCGATTTCTCCGCTTGTCCCGACTGCTCCTCATTGCCGAGGTTTCATCCTCATCGCCGAAAAGCTCCTCATCATCATCACCTTCAGAGACAACATATACAACGCCATCGGCAAGAACAACCCCCTCGTCAACTACTTCCCGGGCCACAATCTTTTCCGGGGCAGGCACACCCTCCTTGGGTCCCTTACCCGTCCCCTTGGACTTATCACCTACAAGGGTAGATGAAACATCAAAAGGCTTCTGAGGTGACTTCCTCAGGAAAAGTGACAAGGGTAGACGGTCATCGGGATCCTCACCATCCTTTGCCGAGATAGTAGGAGTCTTGTCAACCTCGACTTCTGCGCATGGTGAGCGTCGAACCATGCAAGGCAACAAATAGGGGCACGTACATGTACGTCAAATAAAAAATGATAAGTATATTTGTTACCTTCCTGTCTCCTCCGCGGCTCCCGCAATCCTATCTCTCTTCCGATGAGCGAAAACCTCGGAAGGAGTACCACAGGACTTGGTCTGGAAAACACCAAGACAAAATATCACCCCACAAATCGCCCGAGCCGATCAACCAAACCAGAAAAAACAGAAAAGTATACTTACCCGATCGACATTGATTACCCAGAAAGGATAAAACTCGGCCGGAGGAGGAATTTGCCGCTCAAGAGAGGACCTAAATAACCCGGTGGAACCCGATCCCAAGCCGAGTCATTAGTATGACGGGCATGCTTGTTGGAGCTCTTCCCCTCGGGATCCTCATCTAAAAGAAGCCTCCCAACACCGTCGGGAAGAGTTTTATGGCGATGAGGACTAGCGGCAAATCCGGCGAGATCGCCATTAGTAGTGGTCCCGCTCCGATAATTGTCGGCGAAGGCCGGCAGGAGTATAGTCACTCGCCTGGAAGGATCGTAGGTGGACCAAGCGATAGGAGAACACTCGCCCATTGCGCCGCCTCTCCCACTCGGACAAGATGCGGAAGGTATTGCCATTCCACCGAGCCAAAGCGCGGCACGGGCGAATCTTGGAGAGAGCCTCGTACCAAAATGGACGACTAGGATCGTCTGGTGGGAAACGCAGTCCGAGCTCTAGCTGGCCCCTGGTAACAATGGTCGCCTCGGCCGAATGGGGAAACCTCAGGACATCATCTTTTTTCAAAACACCCTTCTGGCCTGACAAGAGCCTGACGTCATATCCATGAAGATCGAACTCGCCCTTCAACTGCTGACGTCTTTGCTCATCCGACGGATCCTTAGGAGCCCTCTTGTCAGACCTACAAGAAAACGAAGATGAGTCATCAGGAAAGATAGAATCAAGAGCGCGGTAATCATACTTGGAAGGACTCTCTACGACGAACAAGGAATCAAGCGATACGCCATCTTCATCGAAAAACACGTAACTCACACACCTTCTCTCTCTGTCATGTGAGGAGTTGAAGAAGACATGGAAGCTAAGGAGGAAAACGGCGGAGAAGCAAAACGTGCTCCGAATCCGGAGATTGCGGCGGCGGCGGAGACGGAGAAGGCGACGGATAGTGGAAAAGAGAGGATGAAATCTTGCTAAGGAACGATCGGCGGCAACGAAGAGGATGGAGAACGAAGTTGCGAGAGAGGATAGAGAGTGAATGGAATTACGGGAAAGGAAATATGGGGAAACGAGGTTTTAGACGTCGAACTTATAAACCCCTCCCATGGTAACCGGAGGAGGTGAACCGGTTGAGTAATCTGAAGCGAGTGGGGAACGGCATGCGTGGCAACCGGCATGGCCAGGGGCGTGGGAAGGCGAGGCGGTTATTCTTCCCCACGTGTTGACTACGAGTGGAAGAAGGGGCATAAATGTAGGTGTAAATAATCCACAGGGACGGGTGGAACGATCCTAAGCCATGGCGTACAGAGCAAGCGTGCACCTAAGGTGCTGGGATCGCCTCTCGAACACAGGCGTAAGAAAAGAGGAGCCAAAGTCGACGAAAAAGGGGGAAAAGGCGTGACGCGATGGACATCGGGCACTTTGGAGCCATAAATGCGGCCCGACAAAGTTGGTGAAGAGATAAGGAGGACTCGGTCGGGAAAGACTCGGCCAAGGATCCCAAGGGGCGACATCGATCGCCTCCATCGAAGGCAGGCGACATCGAGTGGCGGGATAGCGGGAGCGAGACATCACTCGGCTTGACACACCGACTTCGAACAAATAAGGACGGTCGGCTGAGACATCGGCCAGACCACCCGAGAGGAACATCAAGGAAGCTACGCCGGGCCTAACACCGTAGTCTTGATGTATCATCACTTGTAGCTATAAATAGAGACCATGTAGAGAGGAAGAACCCAAGCAAGAAGTGAGGAAAGAGAGCGTACTAAAGCATTGAGAGAGATAAATCCGTCTTGTAACCTTGAACCGAGTAATAAGATCTTCTTTTACACCCCCGTGGACGTAGGTAATCATGCCGAACCACGTATATCTTGTGTTCTATTACTTCCTCCGTTTGCTTTGTTTCTTTGTGTATGCATCTAGTTACCTTTGGATGTAGTGGTAGGATTTTCTACACCTACAAAGGGTCAGAGTCAAAATCAGAAAAAAAAATCAATCAATGAGACACAAAAATTTTCTCCTAGTGCCACCGTCGATGTGGCTACCTCATTCCGTTCTCACTGAGAATTCACACTCTCAGATTCGTAATTACTTTTTTATTATTTATTTTTTAATTAATTTTAATCATTCAAGTAAGAGTTTGTAAGTCAATGGTTTCATTTAACGGTCTCTAACTGGTCAAGGTACCAACCAATAATATTTCAAATATTGGGTACCAAAGCTAATATTTCAAATATTGGGTTCCAAAGCTAGGTGTTGGACATTTGCTAGGTACCAAACGTTAAATAACCCAAAAAAAAAAAAAAAAAAAAAAAAAAACACTGCCAGAATACACCGTACTAATACTAAATTCTTTATCTTCTTCCGCAGTGACCAAAATGAAAAATACCTAAAATTAATATTATTACAAATAAACCTTGGGATTTTTTTATTTCAAATGCTAACCTTACTCGCCGGGTTAATATTTTTTTATTTCAAGTGATCAATATATTAACCCTTCTCCACAATCCCGATCCATTTGGGAATGAGAAATGAGCTAGAAGTTACCCAATAGTTTTAAGATAACTTGTAATTATATTGATCGACAATAAAACATTAAAACCATATATGTACATAGAAATTTACAAAAGGGAAAAAAACTAACAACGTTGCTTCAAAATAAAAAACTGACGATTATGTAAATGATTTTTTCTTTTCCTCAAATCAAGTATCAATCTTCTATGCTGAGAAAAACCCATTAATGGCTGCCAAGCCAAGAGAACATTTAAGATCAAAAACCTTATTTTCATAATCAAAATTCTCCATTTCTCCAATTTTCTTCACCCAAGAGAATTCATTCATCCTCTTACCCAAAACAGAAACGTATGTCACCAAATCAGTGTTACTATTCTTCAATTGATGATCATGTTGATGTCCTCCACTTGATGACGATGATACTTTGACCCTCCTCTCATATTCCTCTGCAACCAGCATAGCAATGTCGGCCATTCTCAAAATTTTCTCTCTTGTTTGCCAACTCTTTAGGCACTTGGTCGTTTTCTTTGAAAAAGTTGTACACGAATTCGTAGATACAAGTCTCTGTAGGGGGTCGTCCTTTTATAGGGAGGAAAATATATCGGAAGTGGTGGGGTTGGTATTTGGCGTAGTGTGGGTTTTGGATAAGATTGCCAGTTCCACAACACATGAATCAATCTTGTTGGTGTTTAATAATGGTGAAGGTATATACTTTAGGTGTGAGAAGAGGTTACGTGGGACGTGGTTTTTAGCCCTTGTTTCTTTCCCACTGATTTGTTTTACGGTTATTTTACTATGGACATTCCACATGTCGGGTGGTATTATTATGTTTTTCCACATGTCTTGTCCGTGTTAAATATCCTGTCATTTTTAGGGGCGACCCCAAAAGAATTAGGGACGATTTTTTTATTCCCAACCCATATACACCGTTAAGGGATGTCCGAAAACGCGGAGAATACGTTAATGCCCTTACATAATCAGAAGCTATTTTGTGCCCGATTATTATAAAGCAATCAGAAGCTTAGCAACGATATTATACTACCGATTAATATCGATTTTGTGCCTAACGCGCATTTGCCTTCTATAACAATCGGTAGGAAAAACAACCTCACGAGACTACCGATTGTTAAAGTATAAAAATAAGAAATCTTTTGAATTTTGCAATGGTGAAATTTGGGGCTCCTATATAATCGGACGAATAAAAAAATGTCTAAGCTAACGATTTAGGGCTTCCCATAATCGGGATGGTAAAAGTAACAATTCCTACCGATTATGGTAGATTTCAAATTTCCTGCAATGAAGGATTATAGAAAAAACTCATTTTGGGGCAACCTATAATCGGGAGGTTGGGTAATCTATTTATCTTCCGATTATGGCTACATCCAAAACACGAACCCCGATGGTTATGGTCGGCTCTGTACCTTGAAACTATGAAATTTGGCAAAGGTTCAATTTGGGGCTTCCAATAATCGGTAGGTTATAAGTAACCCCCTTTACCGATTTTGGGCTACTCAACAATCGGTAGCTAATGAGGTGGTATTACCTACCGATTAATAACCGTTTGACAGATAAAACCAAAGTCAACCTAAATTCATTCCATTTCATTTTATTTTCAACTTCAACTCCTCTTCTCCTCTTTCCTTCCGATTGCAGAGAGGAAAACTCTCCCCCCTCTCCTCGCTATACATCGTTCATCGTCGAATCGAATCATCGTCGATTATTCTCTATAAATATGAAAGAAAAGGAACGTAAGAAAGCTCGAACCAAAAACGTAGTGCGCGGTGAGGATCCGAATATTGGATTGCATGCCCGTAATAAAGAGGTTTTAACTCACGAACCCGAAGAACACGAAGAAGATGAAGTCCCAAATGTAGGCGATACTGATAGACAAACTCTCAGGCAACTTGAAATGGCGCCGATTAGGTAAGATTCTACCATTAATTAGGTTTATATTGCTTCAATTCGACGAATCCATGTTTTTTTTTTTACGGTTTTCGGTTATTACCCAGATTGGTAGGTTAGTTATTGTTTTAAACTTCCGATTGTGGTCGAATTCTTCATTTCACGAGAACATTTGTCATATTCGGGTGGTAAATATTTAGGTTTCCTACCGATTATATAACGTTTTTCATTACTGAGGCCTAAATCGATCATATTCGGAAGCTAATTGTGTATTTGCCTTCCGAATATACTAGGAAAGAACAAGTATTAGAGACACAATAATCGGGTGATATATTTTATAATTTCCTTTCGATTGTTTAGGCTGAACCACTTGAGTAATTTCTGGACACAAAGTGATGCATATTCGGTAGAAATTTGTTTAGTGAGGCTTCCGATTGTGATGCATTCGGAAGGGTGGACTTTTTATGACTTTCGATTATTGGTATTCAGAGGGTTATGTTGAAATTTAGCTTCCGATTATTGTGTGTAGATAAACATATTCGAACACCAAAAATTTTCTTTTATTTCCGATTATACGTATGATGTAGCTTTAGGTGAACTGATATTTACGATTGAGCGTAATCGGAGGCAATTGGTTAAATCAACCAACCGAATATGTATATTCGGGAACGTTGGTTTTACATTAACTTCCGATTATATAGTTTACTAACCTGCTGCACTTTCTTTTGTTGTTTAGGGATAGGCGAGGTAAAAAAATCGAAGATGCAATTGTCTCAGCTAGTGCAAGGAATGAAAGGCGTCAGAACCTGACAGCTAGTGCAAGGAGAGCTAGGACTGCTAAAGCCGCTTCAAGTGCTCAAGATGGAACTCAACAAGCAAGTCAAGAAGGTGTTCAACCAAGCGCCCCTCAATCAGAACCGGTTCAAGAAGGTGTTCAACCAAGTGCCTCTCAATCACAACCGAGTTCAAGAAGGTGTTCAACCAAGTGCCTCTCAATCACAACCATTCAAGAAGGTGTTCAACCAAGTGCTACACAATCACAACTAGAAATTCAACTAGAAGCACCCGAAGATAGAGTACCAGAAGTAGGACAAGGTAGTGGTGCGCAAGAAGAAGGAGAAGCCGAAAGAAAAATCCTCCTCGAAAGAAAGCGAAACACCTTGTCCCACAAAGACTGAAGGTGAGGGATATTCCAGAAGGTGTAATCCTTGGGACGCCGGAGGATGGAGGACAATTGTTATTTGGATACAAAGAATCCTGGGCCAGAGAAATATATGAAACCGAGGTAATAATCGTTTCCATTTTATTTACCTATTATCTTTTTCTTCGTAATATTTTTAAGGGTTATAGTTTTAGGTTATTCTAATTTTATTTTTTAACTTGTCATGTGTTTAATAGTATCATTATGATGCGGTTCGTTTACTCAAAGCGACCGCCGCACCAACAAAAATGCTGGATTGGCCTTTGAAGGATGAATGTGAAAGGTTCAAGACCATTATTGCAAATTCAGGGTTGGCTGATGCTGTGGAGAACTCAATGTTGGAACATGACTGGGTGGCTATATCGGCATTTGTGGAGAGACTTTATGTAAAATCCCCTTAGCTGAAATAGACATGTCGGTTAGTAGTAGTTATGGGTTTCCATAATTATCCCGCCTGGAATAATACCGTGGGATTTTTGGAGGAAAGAATCTCACCTGTTCTGGGAAGTTTTGACAAAAAAAAAAAAAAAAAAAAAAACGCATATATATTTTTTTGTTTAGAAGATTAGGGTTTTATTTCATTTCTCTCAAAAACAGCCGCACTAAACCCCTCTCGTTAAAACCTAGCTGCCGGAAGGAGATAATTGAAAGACGGAGGGAGATTTGAGGCGAAAGGGAGTTTCTGGACGGGATTCTTCTTGCTTGGCGAAACATGTAGGTTCTCTAATCCTTATACTCGTTACGGTTGGTTGACAAATCTGAGCAGTTTCTCCTAACACGAATGATTTGAGGGTTTTCGTTTGTTTGTACAAAAATAGAACGATGCTATACTTAGATTTTCATTTACTGTTTGTTGTGCCGATTGGTTAAAATGACTTGCCTTAGTTTTTCCTTGGTTGGAAGTTTTCATCTTTCTGGTAATTGGATATGAGCTAACTAGATGATCATACGTGGGTGCATACATCTGATCCTCCATGCTAAGTCCTTGTTTGGTTAGATGGAGTCTAGTTTCTGGCAAGGGATATTTTTGGGTACGCTGGATCTTTATGAGTTCATGCTAGGGGTTAGGATTAGCTAGGCACGTTTTTCTTTTGCATCAAGAGTTTTTCTTTTGCATCAAGAGCTTTACTTGACTAGGAGCTTTAATTTAGGTATATTATGTGCTGGTTTTTATGGTCTGTCTAGTGTTAGACCATTTTTAGTGGAAAGAACGGAAGGACAGTTGGGGAGACATTTTAAAAGGACTGTTGTGCACCTTTATTTTGCTATAGGAAATGGATTGTTGGACTACCGCTAGTTACGAACTAGTATACGCTGTTTAGGCTGCTAGGTGAAGATACGTACAACTCTCGTTTGGTTGTTCATTTTTTAGATTACTAGGTGAAGATTTGTGCCGTTGGTACAGTTAAGAGGGTGCCACATTTTTGGTGTTGTTTTCCCTTTCTTTCCCGCCAATAGTTGAGGTCTTAGGTGGGTGTATGATTTCAGTTTGAAACAGACGTTGTATGTGTAGTTATTTTTCATTTGTGATGACTGTCACCCGTAGTTGGCTCGACTCTCATGGGTATAGGCGATGACCGAGGGGTCGCCTAAAAGATATGGATCTATTATCTTGTATTGGGATCGACAACATTTAAATTTCTCCGGCGCACGGTAGGAGAATTAAATGGACTACTTAAGGGTTGTTTCGGTATGATTTTCGATTAGTGTAAGAACAAAAGAGAGGGGAAATCGGTAATTAATAACGGGAGGGGATAGATAAATTTTTAGAATTTTGTTTTCCCTTTGTAAACAACCTGTTTTTGGTACCATTTTTGAGTTACTTTCCCACTTACTGCATTTTTGACTCTAGCTGTTTGTCGTCGATACTATAAGACTTAAAACGTCACCCTCTTATATTTGGTCTTGAACTTTTATAATTTTATAAACTGTTTTGGATTTGTTAGATCTTCTATGAAGGTTATAAGGGTGTGAGAGTCTACTTTTAGTTGGGGTCTGACCCAACTTACATTTTTTTCAGGAAACGGTGAACGAGGAGCGACCTAGCTAGTAGATTGCATTTCTGATTCGAAAAGAAATTTCCTCACTTGCTTAAGGTGTTTAATTAGCTATTTTATTGTTTTCTTTTAAGATAGACTTTCATTTCCTTTAATTAAATTTTTAGCATTTACTTGGGAGACCGATCTGCGTGTCGAGGATAAATTTTGTTTTAAAGATTTTATGAGCCGGTACATCTTTTATCGGCTTTATTAAATAAATTCATTTATTTTCTGATTATTGTCAATGTGCTCCATACAATAGCCCGATATCCATTTGTTGGTATGAAGGTTTGAGTGTGTAAAATGGTCCATGAGTATGCCACACTTTGAGTTTTAGGGCGGCCGACATAGAATTCGAAGTGGGGATGTTACACTTTATCCTGAGACCGACACCTTCCATATGTCGTTTGGGGAGATGACGATAACCCCAGATGATGTTGTGCAGATTCTTAAACTCCCCGTCCATGGCAAAGGTGTTAGGGCTGAGTTCACTAAGCAGATGGAATGGAAGAAACTGTATGATCTGACTAAGAAGTGTTTGGGTTAGGATGAAGAAACATCAACAACTGAGTTCAACAGATCCATGAAGTATAGAACTAGACAGTTCAACATTGGTACTCTGATGGAAATGTTCAAGGGCACCAAGGAAAAAGAAGAGAAAGGAACCTTAACCGATGAGCAAGTCAACCACGCGGCCACTGCATATCTCCTATGTGTATTGGGATGTGTCATTTTCCCCAATACCAGTGGCAATCGGGTCGACGCCAACCTTTTACAACTTCTGGATCCTCTCGATAAAGTGCATGAGTACTCTTGGGGCACGGCATGCCATGCATGGTTGATGGAAGAGTTGAGAAAGGCGTCGAGGGTTGGAATTAGCCAAGTGGCCGGGAACGTGAGTCTACTACAGGTATTGTTTATTAACTCTACATGGTTGGGTTTTTTTTTTCTACCATTGAAGAATCAATTTCTTAATACTTGCAAAAATGACAATATAGACATGGATCTACGACCACTTCTCTATCTTGGGATTGGCCATTGAAAACCCGGCGTGGGCGAAAGGTGACCCTAGAGGAACAAAGTACGTCTTCGATGACAACCATTCTAGGACGAAGGAGCAGTAGCTGATTCGTTTGAGGGAGATTTTGGACTCAATGAATGCCCAAGACGTATGCTTTGATCCATACAAGGAAGACCGAGTTGATGGACATATCGCGGGTCGGTCCGATTTGGCACTTTATTTTGGACCGTTGTGGCACCCCACGGGATATGTGATGTACAATGCCTCAATGGTGATGCGACAACACGGTTTTGTACAAGGTATACCAAAGGACCAAATCCATGACAATTTCACTTTGGAGCTGGAGCACTGCAAGTCTGATAAAGATTCTATCACGGTGGTTCACAAGGGTACACCATCCTGTAAATTCCATTGGGATAGAAGGGCGCATTACTTGATCAACCAAGGAAGGGAAGCCAACCAAGGTTTTGAAAATGCTCCCAACTATATGGATTGGTACCGGAATATTTCTCATCTTCGTGTAATCCGTGATCTTAAAGCAAAGCCCGATTCGTACAAGAGTATCCTCAAAGAGAAACCTGCGGGTTTTGATAGATTGGTACGTATTGTTTTACTCCCTCCGTTCCGTTTTACTTGACGTTTTAGGGTTTTTTTTGTGTTCCAAAATAGATGAGAGTTTAAGTATTTTTCCCAAGTTCTCACTGATTTGCCCTTGCTTTGGAATCATACCATATCATTAATTCTCATTGTAATCAGCAGGTATATAATTAATCCAATTTTTAAATTTATTCTATGGAGGAATATTTGGTTTATCCCAAGTAAATTACAACGGGATTCGTAATATGCATTAAATCAAGAAACTAAAAACTAGATAATTTAAATTCTTAGGAAGCTATTAATATGGGTAGAATTGGAAAAAATTGAAGCTATTAATATGGGTAGAATTGGAAAAAATTTACTCTCTTTGTTGTTTCTTAATCTACGTGAAAAACTCTAGAACGTCAAGTAAAATGGAACGGAGGGAGTATTAATTTAGTTTAATATTATGGGTCAAAATAGAGTAATAACCGTTTGATGGTATGCTATGTTTTAAAACAGATGAGCAGGTTCAAGCGTTTGTCCAAATGGTGCACTGATTGCATAAAGTCAGGAGAGCCTGTGTCAATTGAGAAGATAAAAAAGCACCAAGAGTTGATTGATAACGTTTACAATGAGAAGTATGCATCTCAGTTCGGGGAAAAATTGCAAAAGAAACCTACAACCAAGGTGAACAAAAGAACTCGGGCGTCATCGAGCACTCAAGTTGATGAAACCAATGATGATGTTGGTCCAAGTCGTAGAGGTAGTAAAGCTCGCAAAGTCAAAGCAAATAGGAAAAACTAAACTCTCGGTGTTTTGTTAACTTTATGGATAACTTTGTTTATGTCGGATTTAACTTTGTTTATGTCGGATTATGTCGGATTATGTCGTTTGTGTCGGATTATAAGTTGGTACGTTATGTTTATGGTTTGTGAATGGTTCGTTTTATGAATTATGAATGGTTTTATTGCTATCTTTATGCATTTAACGATGACTCGCAAGCGAATCACATGCAGAGATATGAAACTGTTGAATTTTATCCAAACAATCGGAAGGTTACTTTATATACATAGCTCCCGATTCTGGGGATATTTGCAATTTTATTGTCAGAATCGGGAGCTATTTATATTATGCACCTACCGAATCTGGGGATTTTGCAAAAAAAAATATCAGATTCGGAAGATTATGAATTTCGTTGCCTACCGATTATGCTTTGTGAACAAATAATTTTTGTTCTATAACCAAACCACACCATATTCGGGAACTAATGTAACTTATTAAACTTTCGATTATTATCATCGGTAGTGTTAGTTTATATTATTCCTACGATTATTCTATGTGAAGAAAATTTTGTTTTTGTATCCAAACAACACCATAATCGGGAACTAACATGATTCCTTAGCCTCCGATTATGACACTCTAAAGTCCTTTGTGATCTGTAACCAAACAACACCATATTCGGTAACGAAGTGAACTTCTTAAACTTCCGATTATAGTATTCGGTAGGTTTATTTTATATGTTTCCTTCGATTATGACTACGTGAAGAAAACTTTGTTTTCTGTATCCAAACAACGTAACATTCGGAAATTAAATTAACTCATAAAGTGTCTGATTGTGATAATCGGTTGCTTATTTAACCAAATAAACTACCGCGTATAAATAATCGGTAGGCTGTTATATTAATAATATTACGATTGTAGCCATTACATAAAGACCTTAACGTTACAATCACTTTAAAACCACTCTTACAATCACTTTAAAGTATTAAAACATATCATAACTTCCAGTGACCATAAAAATTGTACATCTTGATTTTGTAGCATCCTTCATGTTCAAATCGTTTCCCGTAGAGGTCCACATACCGGCGATCCGCAAGATTTCTATGAAATTACGAATGAGTAACAAGTTAGTACTCACTTATGTTAATGTGAGCCAGAGTTACAAAGATACTTACTCGTTTTTCATACGTCCACCAAGGAAAAGCGTTCCTAACAAATCGTTCCTCGTCTTCAAGTTTGTCAATCTCCTTATCGAGCGTCTTCATTCTCATCTTTATGTCATTGGATGATCTCCTTATTCGATTACCATCTAACGCCTCAAAACCATTAAAATATGGTTCCATAGCTGCTCTTGGGATTCCGATTTGTGGAGCTTGTGAACACGATCATGAGCAGTTACCACAACGTACGCTCTATAAATAACACAATCTTCTTCTTCGGCAAAAGCAATATCCATGTTTTTGTTTTCAAAGTTAGAACTGAAGAGAGGAAATAGTTTGGTGAAATTGGGTTGATAGATATGAGTTTCTTTATATAGGTTTAGGGTCCAACGGCTCTTTTTATTTTTCCCAAAAACTCCAACGGCTATTTCTTAAATTTGGTTTAAACTGCAACGGCTAATTTGACGTAGGTTGAATCTTGGGAAACCAATAATCGGTAGGTATTTAAGTTAGAATATCTACCGATTATGGTAGCTTTCAAAAAAATTTAAAAAAAAAAGGATTTTAGAAAAAACTCATTTTGGGGCAACCTATAATCGGTAGGTTTTGGAACCAATTTGACGTCCGATTATGGCTACATCCAAATCACGAACCACATGGTTATGCCTGGCTCTGTACCCTCTAAACCTATGGATTTTGGCACAGGTTGGATTTGGGGCTTCGTATAATCGGACGGTAAGAAGTAATAAACTCTACCGATTATGGTAGATTTCAAAATTCATCACACGAAGGATTTTAGAAAAAACTCATTTTGGGGCAACCTATAATCGGTAGGTTGTGGAACCTATTTGGCTTACGATTATGGCTACATCCAAATCACGAACCACATGGTTATGCCTGGCTCTGTACACTCAAAACCTATGGAATTTGGCAAGGGTTCGATCTGGGGCTCCTTATAATCGATAGGTTGTTAAGTTGTTAACTCTACCGATTATGGTATATTTCAAATTCCTTACATGAAGTATTTTAGAAAAAACTCATTTTGGGGCAACCCATAATCGGATGGTTTGGTAATATATTTAACTCCCGATTAACGCTGCATCCAAAACACGAACCAAGTGGTTATGGCTGGCTGTGTACACTCAAAACCTATAAAATATGGCAAAGGTTGGATCTGGGGCTCGTTATAATCGGTGGGTTATATAATTATATACCCTACCAATTATGGTAGATTTCAAAATTCATTACGTGAAGGATTTTAGAAAAATCATTTTGGGGCAACTTATAATCGGTAGTGTATTTAACCTATCAGGCTTCCGATTATGGCTACATCCACAGCTCAAGCCAAGTGGTTATGGTTGGCTCTGCACCCCTCAAAACCTATGGAATTTGGCCAAGGTTGAATATGGGGCTCCTTATAATCGTTAGTCTTACAAGTTTGATAAGCTATCGATTATAAAGGGATTATTAGCCGAAGTATCTACACAATAATCGGTAGGTATAGTTTCAATTTAACCTACCGATTCACCTTTAACCTACCGATTATGGTGTAGGCTCCCGATTATATAAGGGCATATTGGCCATTTCGAAAAATCGAAGATAAGGGGTAGCTTAGATTTACGTTTGGGTGACCTTTTTTTATCTTTTAGTGTCGCCCCTAATTCTTTTGGGGTCGCCCTTAAAAATTCCAGGTTAAATATCGAACAAAACCGACCAAAGCCATCTGAAACTGAAAGCTCGAAGTTTGCAGGACAAGGAGAAGCACAAGGTTTGATACCGACTAAAAAAAACATGGTTGGTATGCCCTAAAACATGGTTATTTTCAGAAGCGTAATTTAGTAATTTAGTTGGTATCAAACCAAATCTCTCTCTCACCTTTTCTCTCCGACCAAGGAAGGAAAAAAAACTATTTTCTTCGCAAACTTAGATCCTTGATCCGCCTGGTTTGGGTTTGATTTTTCAGATCTATCCGACGGATCGAGTTTGTTTCGTTGTATATATTTATCTCTCAATAAAAGAAATTGTTTATAAACAATTTTGATGGTTTTCTAATCGGTCTGATGGTTTCAAAATACTATCAGGAATTATTTTCATATTCTCTAATTAAGGTTTTTTTGGTGGATTTGGATTCACATTGTTATCAAGCGTGTTCTGGATGAAAACGATCTACTTTGTCAGATATGGAGATCGTTCTGAAGAAATTAATTTGGGCATATCACTTCCCTTTCATGGAAGCATATGATATCTTTGATGAATAAGAAACAAAATGGTTTAAAACCATTATAAGGATTTCCAATCCTTCAACGGGCTGCAGAAGTTTAATACGATTTTCATATCTCGTTTTTGATTGTAAATCTTGTACTATCTGTATTGTCCTGTTTACTGAAGTAATTGATCAATGTAATCCTTCAAACCTCAATTTGAATGAGGTAGTTTAATAAATAAATTTCAGGGGTTTTGAAGCCCCTGTTTCCTTCAAAAAAAATAAATAAATTTACGGCATATAAAATGATTAAGTTAACTAGGGTGTGGCGAGCAAACAACAGCTTTTTTCGCAGCTCCATCGCCGAGGCGATTTCATGGCGATTTGAAGGGGGGGTCTGATTTCCCCCCTTTTTCTTCCATGATTCTCCTCCACCCTCCTGTTTTGTCTTGTTCTTCCACGACTTTTCTCGCTTTTCCTTTCCTGTATTTTTCCGTGACCCCTTTGTTTCTAATTATTTTTGTTCCGTTTTAGGGTTTTTTTCTCTGTGAGGGTTTTTCTTCTTTTGTTTCGTTTTTCCCTATTTTCCTTTCGTTTTTATTCACTGCCATGTCTTGCCCTCTGCCATGTTCTAGCCAACGCAGTGACCCTGATGCAAATTCCTCTGATTTTGTTCAATGCCCATACAAAGGGTTTGACGGCTGCAAGAACGGTGTTGGAGGGAGAGGTTTGTCTAGGCATTCGATTTCTCAACACCTTCATGGGATATGATGAGTGCTAAATAGTGCATATTTATACACCTTTTTATTGGCATTTTACTCATCTTTTGCGCTTAGAAATCAGATATTATCCCAGATTCTGTGTTTTCTTTGTTTTCAAGAATAAATATTTGTATTAATTAATTTTGTGTTTTTAGGTAATAAATAAAGCTCGGATAAATTGAGGAGCCAAAAGAGCGAAGACTTAGAGGCAAGTGTCTATGGAGCATAAAGCCGAAGCCCGCGCGGGCAACAGTTGCAACCCAACAAGTAGCAACTCATCTACAAGACATGGGCCCAAGCTATCCATCTCCGACCCGTGACCCGGATCCGAGTCCATCATTCCTGAGCCGTTAAGATCTTCACTCGCCACATCCTACGCTCGCTCGGCCTTGCACATCAACGTTTGATGCTCTCGCTCAACAGCAGAATCACCAGCTTATATCCTGAGTCGTTCAGATCTCTATCAGCTCCATCCTACGCTCGCTCGGCCCGTCTCATCATCACTCGATGTATCCGCCTCACACCAAAAATACCTAACCCTATACCCATCGAGACAAACTCATTTTCTTCTCCATTTCTCTTTCTTCTCCATACCGACAGTTGCAGAGCCCATCTCCTCCCCCATACCTCCTCCACCCGACCAACAGCCACTTCAGCCACCACCATCCTTTCTCCCTGACAACAACACAACCATAACCACCTTCTCTACCACCCTAGGTTCACCCATCTCCACCTCTAGCTTCTCTCATAACCTAGAAGCTAGGGTTGAGATGATTGAAAACTAGGGTTTGTACAACAGTCGAAGCATGGATGAATTGACAAGAGGAGAAGGCGATTCAGAGTATGGGTTTGATTTAATTTCTGTTTTATAATAAATTAGGGTTTGATATTTTGAATCTTGATGCATGTATAAATAGAACCGAACTGGGTGTGTATAAAGCATGCCTTGGCTAGCCAGTGCGTCATTTAGGTTTAATTTTGTAGTTTATTTGTTACTTTGATGTTTTAATTACTTTGGCTAGGGTTGAGATGAAACCCAAAAATCTGTTGCTAAGAGTTGTTCATAATTTGGAATTGTTCTTGATTGTGCTTTAATGCTTAGGATACATTTAATCTTAACACCTCGGTATGTTACTTTCACAAATGTATGTCATGCATCCACCGTAGTCGACTATTTCCATGTTGTGTGTGTTGCAATTCATACCTCATTGCCTCGTGATTGATCCTCGGACTAGTTGTGCCCCGAGAAGACGGCTAGTACTTGGGAGAGATACTCTAATTGCGATTAAATATCCATCTTAGGGTAAGTTTGATCATCTAAGTAGTGGAAACCCATTTGTGATTAGTTGTACTATGATAAGACAACTAATACTAGGAATTAGTTAATCACTTTAGTTGATAGTAAGCCACCCATTGAGACCACTGGATGAATGGTAGAATTGCCATTACAAGGGACAAGAACTTTAGCAAACATTGAACCGACTTAGCCGAGATTAGGAGGTGGATTCGACACCCTAGTCCTCTCTATCTTGTTACAATCTTCTTTTACCTTAGTTTAGTTTCACTACAATTCACCCGTATCGGCACAAATCCTCTGTTGTCACATTGTCACTCTTGAAATCAGTTTAGAAAGCCATAAGATCACCTTAAGAGCACCACAAGTCTCTGTGGTTCGACCCGTACTTGCCGCGTCTCCGATAGACGCCGTGCACTTGCGGTTTATTACAAGTAGGCTTAATTTTATACATATTCCGAGGCCTACCAAGTTTTTGGCGCCGCTGCCGGGGACTTGGCGCGTGCCTTGCTGATTTTTGGCTAATACTTCACTGAGATTCATCTATCCCTGTGCATATTTACATTGTTTTTGCTGTTTTTAGTCCTTTGCTATTTTAACTTAGCTTAAATTCTTTCCTATTTTACATTTTTACATTCTGTCATTGCATCTGTAGTTTCCTATTGTTCTTGTTTGACTTAGTATAACTTGTAGTCACCATAACCATGTACTTGTAGCTTAGATGTTTGCATCTTCTCTTGCATTTGTTCATTGCATCTTCACTAGCCCTGTAACTTGTAGCTCAGCTGGAGCTTTGTCATTAGTTTACAAGGAGACTAAGCAGCCCTGTATCTTAGTGCTGCCTTGTAACTCTTGATCCCTTTCAGTCCAAGATACTCTCAGTGCATATCCTGTAGCACTGAGAACCGAGTTTGACATTGAGCTCTGTTGCCTAGCCCTGAGCTCTGAGTGCTTTGTTCAGAGCTTAGCTCTGTCATTATAACACAATAGCTCTGTTGCTTATTGTATTGAGAACTGAGTTTGACCTGTTGAGCTCATGATAGGTGTAGAATACACCGTATTTACTATATAGAGTTTATGCTTTCTTTGTTATTTTTCGTGTGAATTATGTACTTTACGCGTGCTTTTGAGTTTATTAGGTGCAATGGAGTCGCACTGGAGGAAAAGAAGAAGAAATTATCCAAATTGGGCCAAAGGGCGAAATTGTCATCTCATTGGCAGCTATATGTGGAGCAGATGAAAGGCGGCGAGCAAGAACGAAATATGAAGCTAACTACAAAGCTTGAAGTCAATCCGACTGCGTCGAGAAAGTTACGAGGCGAGACCTATGGATGAGCTTGTCGGATACATGAAACCGACAGGCCATGTTTGAGCTAGTCAGCCCTTAACGGGAACAACTGGGTGCCTAGAGTCATGTCCTGGTAACCCCTTATCTATCAAGCGTTGAGTGGGATTAGCTACTTTTGTTCCTACACCCTAGATCGAAATCGAGTTTCGATTTCTTTCAATCATTGTCTTCACCCGAAATCGAGATCGAGAGAATTGAGAGAGTAAAGGCCAGACTTGCAGATTTATTGTTTGGAAGTCGAAAATGGAATTCACAAACTGCTTTGCTACTAAACTAGAAATTGAGAGAGAACAGAAAATGGGTGTGGATGAGTTGAGATCGATTGAGAGAGGAAGTGAGGCAGCCATAGATCGAACTACAGTGGGAGATTGAGAAGGCAGTGGTGATGAGTCTTGATTGAAGAACACAGAGAGATCGAGAAGTTGAGTAATGGTGAAGATCAGAACCTGGAAGTAGATTCAGGGGAGAAGAAGAAGAACGAGAGACATAGTTCTTGGTGGCTTGAATCTCAGATGAGTTCGAGTGATTTGGTGGTGAAGATGGAGATGGTGTTTCGAAACCAGAAAGGGGATTTAGTATTTGTGCCAATTGAGTGAAATCAGTGAGAAGAGTATGAATTGAAGTTAGGGTTTGTTGAACTGATTGAGATTTGAATTCATGAAGAGTGAGTTCAATCTGAGAAGAGACTGTGAATGGGTTTGTGATAAACAAAGTAATGATGAAGCTCAGGGAGAAGATGAAGCTGTGTTGGCTGCAATGGAGTTGCAGGTGGTGATTTTGCAATGGCCTGTTGAAGCTGCATTGAAGTTTGAGAGCAGATGTTGCAGTGAAAGTTTCAGGTGGAGATGCAGCTGGTATTGGTTGCTGGCCTGGGAGTTTGAAGGTCAAGTGAACCAGAGAAGAGAATGGAACTACAGGAATTGCAAGCTGGCTTATGAGCATACCATGGACATGGTGATCAGGTGGAGGCAATGAACTACAGAGAAGGTGGTTTACCTGATGGCAGCAAATGTGGCTAAGTGAAGTTGGTTATGCACAATGGTGCAGGATTGATTGCAGAGTAATAGAAGTTGCAGGCTCTGAGTTGAAAGTCTGAATTGGCCTGATGAATGGTGATTGTCATGGGTGCGGTGGTTGCGGCTCTGCGTGTGGAAGGACTAGGAAGGGGTTCTTTGTGATGAGTTAGCATGTGGTCTTGGCCTCGAGCTACATGGCAGAGATGGCTCATTGGAATGGATTAGTGTTGCTCGGGCGAGTTACAAGGGTTTGTGGAGAAAGACCCGATGTTGTTGGATTCAAAGATGAATTTACAGGGAAGGTTGGAGGTAGTGAGTCATTTCGGATCAAGAAGAACAGAAGATGGTGGTCATTGTAATGGCTGAGATGTCACAGGTGCAGGTGGACTGAGAAGGAGGTATAACAGATGCAAATGGAAGTACCATGGCATGGTTTTGAAACTGGGGCTGTTATTGGATTTGTGTTTTGCAGGGCAAGCTGGAGTAGAATTGCAGTTGGAATTACAAGTTTTGATTGCAGCTGTTGAGCAAAATTATAGAATGTGTCTCTGATGTTGCACAGAGCAGGATATGGGAGAACTGAAATGACTTGGCCTGGCACATTGTTGAAATATGAGTTGCAGGACTGAATTAGAAGAGCAGGTGGAATGGTCTGATGATGTTAGCCTCAGAAGCTGTAGATCAATGTGGATTTGCTCAGATAGCAAGATTTGGTGAGCTGTGAAGTGGGTGATGGCATTGCAAGTTTCAGGTTAAGGCTCAAGTAACTGGCAGGCTAGAGTTGCGCATATGAGCTAGCATTGAGAGTCACAGGAATGTAGCAGACAGGGAGAGGCTGTGATAGTGTGACTCTGGGGTAAAGTGGTTGTGCTTGGCATGAGCTGAAATGAGGCAGTGGAGATGACATTGCTGCAATGGGATTTGAAGCAAATGGATGTTGTAGCTGAGTCTGGTGCTGGTACTTCAATTGGTGTCAATGGAGTGTTTGAGGCAACAGAGAATGGAATGGCATGGCTTGAATTGTTGGTTCATGACAGTGGTGGTGGTGGCAATTGGATGTATGGCATTGATGGTTAATCAGTGGTGCTGTGTCTGTTCTTGAACTCAGGCATGGGCTGTACCTGGAGAGCCAGGAATGATGGCTTGAGACTGCAGGGAGCAGTGGCCTGAGATGAAGGTGGTGCTGAGACAAGTGAGCTTTGGGCTGTTAATGTTGCTTGTGAGTTCAGGGAGAGAATGAGTTGTAGGTGCAGTGCAGGTTGAGATGGATGGAATCGCCAGGGCCATGATGGCTGGCTATGCACAAGGATTGTGCAACACAAAGACAAGCCTGTGCAATGGCTTTAGCAAGATGGCAAAGACCCCGACTGTTTTCTCGACTCACTTTAACTCGGTGATCCGGTTCCGACTCGATCCAACCCGGTTTGACCGATCCGACTCACCCGTTGACTTGACTCGATCCGATCCGATTGACCGGTGACCGGGCGACTTTGCCGGTCATCGGAGCCGATTTCCGGCGACTTTCCGGCCGATTTCCGACCACAATCCCAGACTTCCGGCGACCGTTTTCGGGGCGTATTTTCTACACGGGTTTCTCATCCTTGTGGGCTTGGTGGACTCTTACCTAATGGACTTTGAAGACTAGACCTAATTTTAGAAGTTGGAGAAAAGCTATAAAAGGGAGGTTTTCTACAACACACAATATATCTTTTTGCTTGGAATTCTTTTGGAGAGCCACTTTTGTTTACGCTTCTAGGGTTTGGTTTTGTTCTTCTTCTTCCTTGTTTTATTATTGAATATTGATGATGATGAACTCCATAGCTATGAGTAGCTAAACATCTTATTGGTTATGGGATAAAAGTTGATTTCTCAACATGCTTTTGATTCAATGAATTAGTTTTGTCTCAGTAATTATTGTTTGTGATTCACAATTAATAGTGTTATAAGATTTGAAAACTTGTTAGGTTGAGTCCGGAATCAATCCGATTTGTGTTCATCTCTAGAGCTATATTAGGGTTTTCAATACGAAAAAGTTGTTTATCCTTGATTCTAAGTAGCATAATTGTGGTTAGTGCTTGTAGTGATACATCCTATTAGTCACAAGTGAATCATAACTTTTGTTAAAACGTTTAGTGCTTTTACACATTCGTTTGCATTGATGAGTCTTATTCCATAAATCTTAATGCTTTTAGGGAGTTAAACTTAATTGTGCTTTTACACTTTAGGTTGCTTTCGACGAAGAATTCACATATGCATCTTTTAATGTGGTTGTGATGAAAACAGGGAATTAACTAAGTTATACTTGCGATCAAGATATCCTAGGACTTTTAATAAATACGAGATTAAAATACCAATTCTAATCATTGATGAAAATACATGTTTGTGAATGATACTATCCCTTGACCAATATCTTCTCCTTATTGATTTCTCAAATTATTTACTTTGCTTTCAACTACTTTTATTTCTTAAACAACAAACATACCTTGGGTTACTTTAGAAACTGAAATTTACATAACAACAAACGCCTCTCTGTGGATACGAACTCTTCCTTACCTTGTGCTTCATTTAAATTTAGTGCGTAAGAAAGTGAAATTATTTTTGAAGGATTGACACACGGTCAAATTTTAAGCGCCATGGGGAGGCATACGGCTTGTTATTGAGTTTTTAGTTTCTTTTTACAATTTCTCTTTTATCTTTGCTTTTCGGTTCTTGTCTTGTTTCTCACTTGTTTTGGAGAATTGTTTTGTGCATAATCTCGGCTTCTAAGGATTGGAATTATCCAAGGTGCGGGATAGCTACTAGACGCGGCACAATCTCAAACCAAGTAAAGGCACAACGGACGAGCACGAGGAGGAAGTAGGAGAAGAGATTTTCCAACGAGAAGAAGACGAAACAATGGGTGATGCAAATCGTTCACTCAAGGACTTAGCCTCTCATAGGCTTGATACACAACAGGGGTGTATTCAAACGAACTCTACTTTTGAGATAAAGCCTATTGCTTAGAGAATTATCAAAATTCCATGGCATGGTGAATGAAGATCCTAACAAACATCTTATGGACTTCCACACCACTGTCATGGCTATGCTTCCAGCAGATGTAGAGGCGGATGGTGCAATGTTGAAGGTTTTCCGTTTCTCTTTAATGGATAGTGCTAAGGATTGGTTATATTATCTACCTACTAAGTGTCACAACATGGAATGCGCTTAAGAAACTCTTCTTGGAGAGATATTTTCCGCATCCAAGGCTACTCAAATTCGCAAGGAGATTTGTGGGATGAAGCAAAACGTGGGAGAATCCTTATATGAATGTTGGGAACGATACAAGAGATTGGTTGGAAGTCTGTCCTCACCACCAATTTAGTGATGCGATGATTATCCAATACTTCTATGAAGGGCTCCAATCAAGTGATAGGAATCTTCTTGACGCCGCGGGTGGTGGTGCACTAGTGAACAAGACGGTAGCACAAGCTAGGGAGTTGATTGAAAACATGGCAGCGAACTCACAACAATTTCTGAGTCGTGGTTCGGATGTGATTCTAAGAAGGGTGAGTGAAGTAAGCGAGGTGGAGGAACTTCGTCAACAAATGGGTAACATGACAGCAATGTTGCAACAAGTTGCATCCGCGGTTATACCAACTT
The DNA here is from genome assembly GCA_023531295.1 of Papaver armeniacum. Classification (NCBI taxonomy): domain Eukaryota; kingdom Viridiplantae; phylum Streptophyta; class Magnoliopsida; order Ranunculales; family Papaveraceae; genus Papaver; species Papaver armeniacum. The sequence goes on along the minus strand of JAJJWW010003546.1, from coordinate 48,144 downwards.
CTCCTCAATCTTATGAAGACGAGCAAGCTAATGCGATCTTTCCAAATCAACCAAGACGGTATGATCCCTACTCAAACACTTACAATCCGGGATGGAGAGATCACCCCAATTTTAGCTATGCCAACAAGCAAGGTGCCATTCAACAACCTACTTTCAACCGTCCTAGTGGATTTCAACCACAACAACAACAATTTCAAGACAACCTCAAGCACAACAATCAATGCAAACTCAAGGTGCTGAAATCGATGCAAAGCTTCAAACTTTTATGCAAGGCATTTCCACCATGTTCAAGGAAAGTCAACAAGAGACTAAGAGTGCTTATTAAGGAGTTGCAAACACAAATGGGCTCCATGGCGGTTGATATCAACAATTTGAAGGCACAAAATAGTGGAGACTTCCTTCTCAACCTATTAACCCAAAAGAGGGTGTCAATGCTATTACGTTGAGAAGCGGTACACAACTTGTGCAACCCGGTTGCCGATTCGGGCAAGGTGGAGCCACCAAAGGAACCTGTTTTGGAGGAGAATAATGAGGATTCTCCCCAAACTTCTGAGGTACCTATTTCTAACTCTAAAACTCCGGTTTCTACTTATGTTCCTCCTTTACCTTTTCCTCGCAGATTTGCAAGTTCTAAGAAGGCGGAACTAGAAAAGGAGATTTTAGACGTTCTTAAAAAGATCCATGTGAACATACCACTCATTGATGCTATCAAGCAAGTACCAAAGTATGCAAAGGTGTTAAAGGACTTGTGTACCAACAAACAAAGGCTCAAAGGTAATGAAGTGCTTAGTGTGGGGGAGAATGCTTCGGCAATCTTACAACACAAACTCCCACTTAAGTGCAAGGATCCGGGTAGTTTTGACATTCCCGTCACAATTGGTAACAAAACTTTTAACAAAGCTATGTTGGATTTAGGCGCTTCCGTTAATGTTATGCCTGCGTCAATGTATAATTCACTTGATCTTGGTCCTCTCAAAAAGGCGGAAATTGTATTACAATTAGCCGATCGATCTAATGTCTACCCAATGGGTATTGTTGAGGATGTTCTTGTGCAGGTTAATCAACTTGTATTTCCGGGACTTTTGTGTGTTAGAGATGGATGAAGGTGCACCGGACTCGTCTCTTCCATTGCTACTTGGGCGTCCTTTCATGAAAACGGCGAAAACCATAATTGATGTGGATAAGGGAACGCTAACTATGGAGTTTGATGGAGAAACAATACGTTTCAACATTTTCGAGACGATGAGATATCCTAGCGATGTCCACTCTTGTTTCTCCATTGATGTGATGGATACATTGGCACAACAAATGTTTGAATTAAACTATGATGATGCTTTGGAAACCGTGTTAACTACATCCATAGATAATGGTGTAGAGTGTGGTAATGAAGTCAAGGAAGCTCTTGGTGATCTTAATTCACTACAAGAATGCCCAAAAACTCATAATATCTCTTTTATTTCTTTACCATGCAAGTGATGAAAAGCTTGTACCTTCAATTGTTAAATCTCCAAAGTTAGAATTGAAACCTCTTCCCGACCACCTTAAGTACTTGTACTTGGGTGATAATGAAGAGTTACATGTGATTGTTTCTAATAAGCTTAATGATTTACAGGAGCAAAAACTTCTAAGGGTGCTAAGAAAGTACAAGACGGCCATAGGATGGACAATTGCCGATATCAAGAGAATAAGCCCTGCCGTTTGTATGCACAAAATTCGTTTGGAGGATGATGCAAAGCCTACTAGGGAAGCGCAACGTCGTTTGAATCCTCCCATGATGGAAGTTGTGAAAAGGAGATACTCAAGCTTTTGGAAGTGGGTGTTATCTACCCCATATCCGATAGCAAGTGGGTAAGCCCGGTACAAGTAGTACCAAAGAAATCTGGTGTAACGGTGGTGGAGAATGATAAGAATGAACTTGTCCCAACTCGTGTGCAAACCGGTTGGAGGGTTTGTATTGATTATAGAAAATTGAATGCCACCACTAGAAAAGATCACTTTCCTTTACCTTTTATTGATCAAATGCTTGAACGTTTAGCGGGACACTCATACTATTGCTTTCTTGATGGCTATTCAAAGTTATAATCAGTTGTGATAGCACCTCCGGAGGACCAAGAGAAAACCACTTTCACTTGTCCTTTCGGTACTTTTGCTTATAGAAGGATGCCTTTTGGCCTATGCAATGCTCCGGCTACTTTTCAAAGGTGTATGGTGAGTATCTTTTCAGAATATGTTGAAAACATAATCGAGGTGTTCATGGATGACTTTAGTGTCTTTGGTGATTCATTTGACCTTTGCTTGAACAATTTGTCTCTAATCCTTGAACGATGTGTTGAAACAAATCTTGTGCTAAATTGGGAGAAGTGCCATTTCATGGTAACTCATGGCATAGTTTTAGGCCATATTATATCTTCTAAAGGTTTGGAAGTTGATAAATCTAAGATAGACCTTATTCGTGCTCTAACCCCTCCCACTACGGTGAGGGAGATACGTTCTTTTCTTGGTCATGCAGGTTTCTATCGTAGGTTCATCAAGGACTTTTCCAAAATAGCATCGCCACTTTGTAACTTATTGCAAAAGATGTGGTTTTCAACTTTGATGAGAAATGTATGGCGGCATTCAATCGTTTGAAAGAACTTTTGATTTCAGCCCTATCATTAAACCACCGGATTGGAGTAAGCCGTTTGAACTCATGTGTGATGCTAGTGATTATGCGGTTGGTGCGGTGCTTGGGCAACGTGTGGGGAGGCTTCCTCATGCTATCTATTATGCTTCTAGAACGTTAAATGAGGCTCAACAAAACTACACAACCACCGAAAAGGAGTTATTAGCCATTGTTTTTGCTTTAGAAAAGTTTCGCTCTTATCTAATTGGTACAAAAGTTGTTGTTTTTTCTCGATCATGCAGCGCTTAAGTACTTGCTTACAAAGAAAGAGGCGAAACCGAGGCTCATACGATGGATTTTACCCTTGCAAGAGTTTGATATTGAAATCAAAGACAAGAAAGGGATTGAGAACACCGTTGCGGATCACTTGAGCCGACTTGCTGTGGACAAGGAGACTATCCTGTTAAGTGAAAGTTTCCCGGATGAGCAACTTTTCTCAATTGCCTTTGGAGAACCATGGTATGCCGATATTGTCAATTACTTAGTTTCTAAACAAATCCCAAAGAACTTGTCTCGTCTTTGAGAGGGACAAACTTAAGAGGTTAGGGAACCAATACATATGGGATGATCCATACTTATGGAAACATGGTAGTGACCAAGTAATACGAAGGTGCGTGCCCGAATCTGAATTTAACTCTATCTTGTCTTTTTGTCACTCTTATGCTTGCGGAGGACACTTTGGGAGTAAGAGAACCGCGCACAAGGTACTTGAAAGTGGTTTTTATTGGCCAACTTTGTTTAAGGATGCACATATATTTTGTACAACTTGTGATAGGTGTCAAAGAACCTAATCTAGGTGTCCGAAATCAAATGCCACAAACTTTTATTCAATTTATTGAAGTTTTTGATGTATGGGGTATTGATTTTATGGGGCCTTTTGTCAACTCCCATGGGAATTTTTATATCTTACTTGCAGTTGATTATGTCTCGAAATGGGTGGAAGCTAAAGCCACCCCTACTAATGATTCTAAAGTGGTTTCAGATTTTGTGCAAGCTAATATTTTTGCAAGGTTTGGAATTCCAAGAGCCATAATTAGCGATGGGGGTTCTCACTTCAAAAACAGGATTCTACAAAGCTTGTTGGCGAAGTACAATGTGTCGCACAAGATTGCAACACCTTATCATCCCCAAACCAATGGACAAGCCGAGGTGTCTAACCGTGAGGTGAAATCAATTCTAGAAAAGACGGTGAACCCAACAAGGAAGGATTGGAGCATGCGACTTAATGATGCTTTGTGGGCGTATAGAACCGCATATAAAACACCTATTGGAATGTCTCCTTTTAGGCTTGTGTATGGTAAACCTTGTCACTTACCCGTGGAAATTGAGCATAAGGCGTTTGGGCTATTAAACAATGTAACATGGAGATGGATGGGGCTGGAAAGCAAAGGAAGTTACAACTCAAGAGCTAGAGGAGCTTCGCAATGATGCATTTGAGAGTTCACGGATTTACAAAGAAAAGACGAAAGCATTCCATGATAACATGATTTCTAGGAAACAATTTTGCATAGGGCGTAAAGTGCTTTTGTTTAATTCTCGCTTGCATTTATTTCAGTAAACTAAGGTCACGATGGATCGGACCTTTTATTGTTACTAATGTGTTTTCTCATGGTGCAGTGGAAATTCGTAGTATAGCTACAGGGAAGGAACTTAAAGTGAATGGGCACCGGTTGAAACCATATTATGAGACTTTCACTTCCGAGGTGGTGGAAGGAGTTAACTTTGTGGATGTGCTCCCTCTGGAGGAGTCATAGAAAGCAAGGAGATAGTCGGGCTGACGACTTTAAACCAAGCGCTAATTGGGAGGCAACCCAAAGGATGAGTATTTCTTGTCTTGTATTTATTTCTTTTCTTGTTTTTAGTTTTTCTTGTTTTGTTTTTACTTTGTTTTTGCTGATTTCTTGCTAGGATTTCCCACCTTGACTTACTTTGGACGATTCAATTTACATTGAGGACAATGTAAAGTTTAAGTGTGGGGGAGTGGTTTATGTTGTAAATTTTTGCAATTTTTTTTTTTTTTTTCAACTTTTTTGTGAACTAGTGAATAAGAAAACTCCAACTTGTAGTTCTTTAGAGTCACATAGTATACATGTCGCTAAGATTACATCGAGAATCTCACAATAGTGACTGAACTTAGAGATGACAGAGAACATGATCGGGTTTCTTAATTGTATGAGAGTTAAAGTTGGATTTAACCATGCCAAATGGCAAATAAGGTGCAGTCAATTTGGTATTAGAACAAGTGATCCCCTATAGTGGAGACTACCCATGTTACATAATGTGAGGCACCAACCTTCAAATCTTTGTACCCGTGTCTAAATTGTGCTTTTGAGTGTGTGTCACCGTACGTAAATTCCGGCAATGGTGAGCTGTCCAATTTCCCACCATAGAAGCACTATTTTGATCTCTTGAGTGCTATTTTTATCAACCATGTTGGTGACATCGAATTGCTAACTTACATTCCACTTGTGATCTTGTTCGCAGCTTAGCACCATCCACCTTATCTCTCTCTACACCAACAGTCCATAGAAACACCATCATCATCAACAAGAGGAGCATCACAAATTCGAAGGAAAGTTGAATACGTTCTAGGTTTACAAACAATGGTATAAAATGGGCAGATTTGATTTGAGTAAAGCAACAAAACAGGGAGCATAATTTTTATAAGTTGAAGACTAATATACAAGAAATGAAATTATTAAGGATGAGAGTTCGAGAAGTTATGATATCAAGACATATAAGTTGTGAAGATTCAAGCGGTAAAGTACTTACACCATGGCATTGTACTTACATTTTTATTTTTTTTATTTTAATTGTATTTTACTTTCTCTTGTCTCAATGAAAAAAAAAAAAAAAAAAAAAAAAAAAAAAAACTAAAATTAAAAAAAAAAGAAAAGAAAAAAAAGAGACAAGAGAAAAATGTTTTTATTTTGTTTTATTTTTATTTATTTCTTAAGAAAAAAAAAAAAAAAAAAAAAAAAAAAAGAGAAAAAGAAAAGAGAAAAAAAAATGTAAAAAAAAAAAAAAAAAAAAAAAAAAAAGTTTGGGTTTGTATATTCAATAAAGCCTATGGAAAGAAGGAATATCTATAATGAAGTTTCAAGCGACAAGGAATTTGAGGGAAAGAATCATATTGTCAAGATTCTACGAAGTTCGAGAGTTATCATCAAGAGTTGAAGACCGAAGACGAAGATGAAGACACCGATAGAAGACCGAAGACGTTTCTATGGATGTTTGAGAGAGTGGTGCTAGCCGCACGTTGAACGGATAACGAGGTAAGTAAGCATATTCCCACCTTCGTTAAATGGTTGATTTCCTTTCGAAGAGATCGTCGAAAAATGGGTTTTCAAAAAATATAAAAAGATGTGGGTTTTCAAAACATTCGGAGGGTTAAGCCTTCCTACCATTCAACGTGTCGCAGATTCTCTCTTCATTCCTACCTGGACACATGTGTGACCCATAAAGAGCTGTTTATTATTGAGAGCAATATCATAAAACCCTTTCTTGTGAGGCGTGAGTCGAGACTTTGATCACTCCGAACCCGAATTTTAGTCGAGAAGGGATGGTTATCTCTCTCTCAACTTTTAAGAATGAGATTATGTTCATTTATGTGTCTAACTTCTTATGACTAGTGTGCAGAATCTCTATGTCTTCTTAGCGCGTTGGATACTATCATTACGGAGAACTAGTAAGTTGGAAAAATAGGTTTTGTGGGTATATCTCTAGTAAACCTTCACGAGACTATAACTCGTCCACCAGGGACACCTAGGGGTTTAAAGGCTTGTTATTTATGCTAAAAGTGACCGTAGCCTCGACGACACGGAGTTGTTGTTTTTTATTGTTTTGTTTGATTTGCTCGAGGACTAGCAAAGTCTAAGTGTGGGGGAATCTGATAGGTGTAGAATACACCGTATTTACTATATAGAGTTTATGCTTTCTTTGTTATTTTTCGTGTGAATTATGTACTTTACGCGTGCTTTTGAGTTTATTAGGTGCAATGGAGTCGCACGGAGGAAAAGAAGAAGAAATTATCCAAATTGGGCCAAAGGGCGAAATTGTCATCTCACAAAGCGAGCTATATGTGGAGCGGGATGAAAGGCGAGCAAGAACGGAAATATGAAGCTAACGGCGAAAGCTTGAAGTCAATCCATTGCGTCTCGAGAAAGTTACGAGCGAGACCTATGGATGAGCTTGTCGGATACATGAAACCGACAAGGCCATGTTTGAGCTAGTCACCCTTAACGGAACATCTGGGGGTGCCTAGAGTCATGTCCGGGTAACCCCTTATCTATTGCGTTCGAGTGGGATTAGCTACTTTTGTTCCTACACCCTAGATCGAAATCGGGTTTCGATTTCTTTCAATCATTGTCTTCACCTGGAAATCGAGATCGAGAGAATTGAGAGAGGTGAGCGCTTGACTGCAGATTTATTGTTTGGAAGTCGAGAAATGGAATTCACAAAGGGTCTCGCTACTAAACTAGAAATTGAGAGAGAACAGAAAATGGGTGTGGATGAGTTGAGATCGATTGAGAGAGGAAGTGAGGCAGCCATAGATCGAACTACAAATGGGAGATTGAGAAGGCAAAGTGGTGATGAGTCTTGATTGAAGAACACAGAGATCGAAGTTGAGTAATGGTGAAGATCGAACTCGGATGTAGATTCAGGGGAGAAGAAGAAGAACGAGAGACATAGTTCTTGGTGGCTTGAATCTCAGATGAGTTCGAGTGATTTGGTGGTGAAGATGGAGATGGTGTTTCGAATCCAGAAAGGGGATTTAGTATTTGTGCCAATTGAGTGAAATCAGTGAGAAGAGTATGAATTGAAGTTAGGGTTTGTTGAACTGATTGAGATTTGAATTCATGAAGAGTGAGTTCAATCTGAGAAGAGACTGTGAATGGGTTTGTGATAAACAAAGTAATGATGAAGCTCAGGGAGAAGATGAAGCTGTGTTGGCTGCAATGGAGTTGCAGGTGGTGATTTTGCAATGGCCTGTTGAAGTTGCATTGAAGTTTGAGAGCAGATGTTGCAGTGAAAGTTTCAGGTGGAGATGCAGCTGGTATTGGTTGCTGGCCTGGGAGTTTGAAGGTCAAGTGAACCAGAGAAGAGAATGGAACTACAGGAATTGCAAGCTGGCTTATGAGCATACCATGGACATGTTGATCAGGTGGAGGCAATGAACTATAGAGAAGGTGGTTTACCTGATGGCAGCAAATGTGGCTAAGTGAAGTTGGTTATGCACAATGGTGCAGGATTGATTGCAGAGTAATAGAAGTTGCAGGCTCTGAGTTGAAAGTCTGAATTGGCCTGATGAATGGTGATTGTCATGGGTGCAGTGGTTGCGGCTGCTGTAAGGACTAGGAAGGGGTTCTGCTGGCAGTGAGTTAGCATGTGGTGCTGGCCTGAGCTACATGGCAGAGATGGCTCATTGGAATGGATTAGTGTTGCGCAAACTGAGTTACAAGGGTTTGTGGAGAAAGACCCGATGTTGTTGGATTCAAAGATGAATTTACAGGGAAGGTTGGAGGTAGTGAGCTGTCGACTGAAGAAGAACAGAAGATGGTGGTCATTGTAATGGCTGAGATGTCACAGATGCAGGTGGACTGAGAAGGAGGTATAACAGATGCAAATGGAAGTACCATGGCATGGTTTTGAAACTGGGGCTGTTATTGGATTTGTGTTTTGCAGGGCAAGCTGGAGTAGAATTGCAGTTGGAATTACAAGTTTTGATTGCAGCTGTTGAGCAAAATTATAGAATGTGTCTCTGATGTTGCACAGAGCAGGATATGGGAGAACTGAAATGACTTGGCCTGGCACATTGTTGAAATATGAGTTGCAGGACTGAATTAGAAGAGCAGGTGGAATGGTCTGATGATGTTAGCCTCAGAAGCTGTAGATCAGTGTGGATTTGCTCAGATAGCAAGATTTGGTGAGCTGTGAAGTGGGTGATGGCATTGCAAGTTTCAGGTTAAGGCTCAAGTAACTGGCAGGCTAGAGTTGCAGGCATGAGCTAGCATTGAGAGCTGCAGGGAATGTAGCAGATTACAGGGAGAGGCTGTGATAGTGTGACTCTGGGGTAAAGTGGTTGTGCTTGGCATGAGCTGAAATGAGGCAGTGGAGATGACATTGCTGCAATGGGATTTGAAGCAAATGGATGTTGTAGCTGAGTCTGGTGCTGGTACTTCAATTGGTGCTGCTGATGGAGTGTTTGAGGCAACAGAGAATGGAATGGCATGGCTTGAATTGTTGGTTCATGACAGTGGTGGTGGTGGCAATTGGATGTATGGCATTGATGGTTAATCAGTGGTGCTAATGTCATTCTTGAACTCGGAGCATGGGTTGTACACGAGAGCCAGGAATGATGGCTTGAGACTGCAGGGAGCAGTGGCCTGAGATGAAGGTGGTGCTGAGACAAGTGAGCTCTGGGCTGTTAATGTTGCTTGTGAGTTCAGGGAGAGAATGAGTTGTAGGTGCAGTGCAGGTTGAGATGGATGGAACTTGCCCGGGGCCATGATGGTTTGGCTATGCACAAGGATTGTGCAACACAGCACAAGCCTGTGCAATGGCCTGGCAAGATGGCAAAGACCCTGACCTGGTTTTCTGACTCACTTTAACTCAGCTGATCCAGTTCTGACCCGATCCAACCCGGTTTGACCCGATCCGACTCACCCGTTGACCTGACCCGATTTGACCCGTTGACCCGGTGACCGGGCGGACTTTGCCGGTCACCGGAGCCGATTTCCGGCGACTTTCCCATATTTCCGTCACAATCCTGCACTTCCGGCGACCGTTTTGGGCGTATTTTCTACACGGTTTCTCATCCTTGTGGGCTTGGTGGACTCTTACCTAATGGACTTTGAAGACTAGACCTAATTTTAGAAGTTGGAGAAAAGCTATAAAAGGGAGGTTTTCTACAACACACAATATATCTTTTTGCTTGGAATTCTTTTGGAGAGCCACTTTTGTTTACGCTTCTAGGGTTTGGTTTTGTTCTTCTTCTTCCTTGTTTTATTATTGAATATTGATGATGATGAACTCCATAGCTATGAGTAGCTAAACATCTTATTGGTTATGGGATAAAAGTTGATTTCTCAACATGCTTTTGATTCAATGAATTAGTTTTGTCTCGGTAATTATTGTTTGTGATTCACAATTAATAGTGTTATAAGATTTGAAAACTTGTTAGGTTGAGTCCGAATCAATCCGATTTGTGTTCATCTCTAGAGCTATATTAGGGTTTTCAATACGAAAAGTTGTTTATCCCTGATTCTAAGTAGCATGATTGTGGTTAGTGCTTGTAGTGATACATCCTATTAGTCACAAGTGAATCATAACTTTTGTTAAAACGTTTAGTGCTTTTACACATTCGTTTGCATTGATGAGTCTTATTCCATAAATCTTAATGCTTTTAGGGAGTTAAACTTAATTGTGCTTTTACACTTTAGGTTGCTTTCGACGAAGAATTCACATATGCATCTTTTAATGTGGTTGTGATGAAAACAGGGAATTAACGGGTTATACTTGCGATCAAGATATCCTAGGACTTTTAATAAATACGAGATTAAAATACCAATTCTAATCATTGATGAAAATACATGTTTGTGAATGATACTATCCCTTGACCAATATCTTCTCCTTATTGATTTCTCAAATTATTTACTTTGCTTTCAACTACTTTTATTTCTTAAACAACAAACATACCTTGGGTTACTTTAGAAACCGAAATTTACATAACAACAAACGCCTCTCTGGGATACGAACTCTTCCTTACCTTGTGCTTCATTTAAATTTAGTGCGTAAGAAAGTGAAATTATTTTTGACGGATTGACACACGGTCGACTCACGGTGCATGCTACAAAGGCCAAAGGAAGGGAAGACAAGGATCAACATAGTCATGCCGCCGCAGCCGCCGCCTCTGTCACAAATTCTTTTTGCGCTTGAGTCGCTATTTGGAGGTTAGCCAAAATTGCTACTAAACCGTGCATAGCTTAAAATCATTGAACCTTGTAGTTGCCTAAACCTCCCCGCCATTTATAGTATCCTTGTGAATGGTTCCTTGATCTTTAACCTCGCACATGCTAGCCGAGAATACTATGATATTGCGCTTGAATCGTATGCGGATGTGAAATTGTCACCACTTCCATGAGCTTGACCTCACATTGATATTCTCGCTAGTCCGTGCTTGCCTCGTGCCGTTAAGCCACAAATGCAGGTGATATCAACTATCCGTCCCGTGCTTTGTGTGCTCGCTAAACCAATTGCATTGCTTCCATTGGGTGTTCTCGTGCCAAATCCCTTAACCTCCATATGCTCGAGCCAAACTCCAGCCCCGAAGCCGTGAGTGTAAGCTACAAATTGGTCACCCGGATGCTTGCATAACCCCGTGACCTTGTTGAGTTGTGTGCATAATTCTCGTGACAGAGCATAACCTATCTAGAGGGCCTCGTCTTTGTAACCCTTAGCCTCGCATTACTCGTGCCTAGTGAGCCACCTGCCCTGCCACTCGTGTTGTGCCATTTTTCTGTGAGTTTGCTTTGTGAACCTAGGCTGTGCTGTGTACAAGCCTTGCTTGAGCTGCCAATCCTAGGCTCGTCTGACCCTGTGCTGTATGTTGTGTGTTAATTTGAGCACATAACTTTGTGCTTAAGTCGTGATTCTCCTATTCTCGTGCATTGCCGTAGCCGTGCACACAGCCGCTGTATGATGATCTTGCCACGCCTCTCGCACAAAAATCAAAACCCAATCCATCAAGCTAATCGAACCCGGGGCTCTTCTCACAAACTTTAAGCCCACAAAAAGAAAACCAACTCTCGAAGCCCACAAAAGCCGAACATTTGGGCGTGCATTTTGAACCCAACCTCGGGCTCTCGCACCCAAGCCAGCCCATAATAAACCAAGCCATACCGCTGGGTCGCTTAACACAACAATTTCAAGCAAACCTTTGACATTTAAGCCCACTTCACCTGATCTCGTTGGGCTGTTTAATATAACCCGGGCTGCTTGATTTAGGGCCGTGCATCCGGGCTGCTCACAATCAAAACCACTAAGCCGTGCCTTTTTACTAGGTCGTCTGATTTAGCCGTGCATCCGGGCCGCCACAATCAAACCACTAAGCGTGCCTTTTACTGGGCTGCACATATCTGGGCCTTGCACAACAACTAGGTTTTGCACATAACCTGGGCTTAAACCAAACTGAGCCCACAGTCTCTCTGGGCTGTGTACAAACTTGTTCTGTGCATGAGCTATGCCCACAAAAACCAAATCAATCCCAACAAAACCAAATCAGCCCAACAAACCAAAGCCCAATAAACCAAATTCCCACATAAACCAAAGCCCATTTTTTTTTGTTATATTTGTAAGAATGTTAATGTTTCGTCACATTATCTTCATTGTATATAATCCAAAGAGGACTTGTTAATTTTTTCTTTCTTGAATCGGTTGAGTCTTCTTGTGCATTTTTTTGTGCTAATCCGATATGATCACCACCGAGAATGTTGGATTTTGCCTTGATTAATGAAGCTCAACCTTGCTCCCGCCGACATCCTAATTTCTTCCCTTTTCTCTTATCAAAGATAGTTCTCTCGGTATGTGACTCGTTTAAAATTTTTCTATATGTCGACACATTGAGGACAATGTTTGATTTAGGTTTGGGGGTGCATTTGCATTTAGAGTTTTTAGTCTTTTATTTTATCTTTTAATTTTACAAAAAAAAAAAATTCAAAACTCTTTTTGTAAAAACCTCCAACTTTTAGAGATTTTAGAGTCACTTGCATGCTTCTAGCTATGTTTACATAGAGAATCTGACCGAAATAACAAAAGTTAGAAGTACCGGAGAACGCAATCAGGTTCCTTAGTTGATTAGAGCGTTAAAGTTGGATTTAACCATACCTGAGGGCTAATTAGGTGTTTGTTTAGATATTCGGTAGTAGAATTGTGATCACCCATAGTGGAGACTACCCAATTTACATCAAGTGAGGCACCAACCTTCAATTTTTTGCAACTTTCTAGAAAAGCTGTTAGAGTGTGTGTCACCGTACGTAAATTCTGTAGGTAGGAATGGTGAGCTACCCAACTTCGCACCAATTTCAAAGACTACTTTTGATCTCTTGAGTGCTAGTTTTTGTCAATCATGAGGGTGACGTCTAAAGATGAAAACTTCTTCTAAATACCGATTTGCGCTTAGCATCACTCTCTCTCTCAATCAAGCCAAGACCCATAGAAACACATCATCGCCAACAAGCGGAGCATCATCGAATATGGAAAGAAAAGTTGAGATAGTCCAAGGTTTACGTGCAACAAAACAAAGAAAAGAAAATAGGATGAGAATTAATAAAATTTATAAAATCAAGACAATACAAGTTGTGGAAAAATTGAGTGATAAAGTCCTTTGTCCATGGAGTTAGTTGTGTCATTATTTGTATTTTTACCATCACAATTTGTAATGTAAAAAAAAAAAAAAAAAAATCAAAAATCAAAAAAATATTGTAGTTTATTTTTGCTACCACCATGGTAAAGAAGAATTTAAAAAAAAAAAAACAAAAGAAAAATCCAAACAACAAGGAATTGAGTATAAAAATTAAAAAAATTGTCAAGTTTTGTGAAGTTTAGAAGTTCTTCATCAACAAGTGAAGACCGAAGACCGAAGATTGAAGACGTTTCTATGGTTCCTATGAGAGAGTGATATTAATTGCCGATCGGGTGAGAAGTGAGTGAGTACTCCACCCCTTGCTAATGGTTGATTTCCTTTCTTAGAGATCATCGAAAAAGATTCTTTTGTCCACACTTCAGGGAGTCTCCGTTTATTTTATTTCTAAGGTTATCCTTCTTACCTACAACGTGTGCGTGATTTCTCTCTTTATTCCCGCCGCACACATGAGAGACTAAAAAGCGATCTTTTTGAGTGCAATTATCATAAAACCCTAATGGTAAGGCAGAAGTCGAGGCTTATGATCACAATCGAATCCGAATTCTTTCATATGGTATGGTTACTTCTCGCCAAAGACTTAAGGATGAGAATGCGTTCTTTGATAGTTTTAACTTCATACTAGCATCTGAAACTCTATGTCCTCATAGCTCCTTGGATGCTTGAGACTCTTTTACACTCTGGAAGTTGGAGAAGGTTTTGTGGGTACACCTCTGTAAACCCTCACGAGACTACAACTCGTCCACTAGGGACACCTAGGGGTTTAAAGGCTTAGTGCATACGCTAAATGCATTCGAGAGACTGCGACAGGTATAGTTAGGATTTCTTAATTTCTGTTTCAATTGAGGACAAGTAAAATTCAGGTTTGGGGGTATTTGATGAGTGCTAAATAGTGCATATTTATACACCTTTTTATTGGCATTTTACTCATCTTTTGCGCTTAGAAATCGAGATATTATCCTGTATTCTGTGTTTTCTTTGTTTTCAAGAATAAATATTTGTATTAATTAATTTTGTGTTTTTAGGTAATAAATAAAGCTCGGAGAAATTGAGGAGCCAAAAGAGCGAAGACTCGAGAGGCAAGTGTCTATGGAGTAGAAAGCCGAAGCCACGCGCGCAACAATTGCAACCCAACAAGTAGCAACTCATCTACAAGACATGGGCCCAAGCTATCCATCTCCGACCCGTGACCCGATCCGAGTCCATCATTCCTGAGCCGTTAAGATCTTCACTCGCCACATCCTACGCTCGCTCGGCCTTGCACATCAACGTTTGATGCTCTCGCTCAACAACAGAATCACCAGCTTATATCCTGAGCCGTTCAGATCTCTATCAGCTCCATCCTACGCCGCTCGGCCCGTCTCATCATCACTCGATGTATCCGCCTCACACCAAAAATACCTAACCCTATACCCATCGAGACAAACTCATTTTCTTCTCCATTTCTCTTTCTTCTCCATACCGACACCGATTCACAGAGCCCATCTCCTCCCCATACCTCCTCCACCCGACCAACAGCCACTTGACCACCACCATCCTTTCTCCCTGACAACAACACAACCATAACCACCTTCTCTACCACCCTAGGTTCACCCATCTCCACCTCTAGCTTCTCTCATAACCTAGAAGCTAGGGTTGAGATGATTGAAAACTAGGGTTTGTACAACAGTCGAAGCATGGATGAATTGACAAGAGGAGAAGGCGATTCAGAGTATGGGTTTGATTTAATTTCTGTTTTATAATAAATTAGGGTTTGATATTTTGAATCTTGATGCATGTATAAATAGAACCGAACTGGGTGTGTAGAAAGCATGCCTGGTGATGAGTGCCAAATAGTGCATATTTATACACCTTTTTATTGGCATTTTACTCATCTTTTGCGCTTAGAAATCAGATATTATCCCAGATTCTGTGTTTTCTTTGTTTTCAAGAATAAATATTTGTATTAATTAATTTTGTGTTTTTAGGTAATAAATAAAGTCCGGAGAAACTGAGGAGCTAAAGAACGAAGAATTGGAGTCAAACATCTATGGAGCAGATAGCCAAAGCCCACGCGCGAATCAGTTGCAACCCAACAAGGAAGACATGGGCTAGAGCTACCCACGACCCGATCCGAACCCGCTCATCCCGAGCCGTCGAGATCTCGCCCGGCTACATCCAACGGTCGCTACCTCCACGCGCATCGAAGATCACTGCTCCCGCGCAACACCAGTTACTCCAAGTCTTCCTCACCGTTCGTATCTTTTCCAGCTAAATCCAATGCTCGGGGCGAGGCCTCCTCATCGTCCGTCGCTACACCCGCCTCACACCAAAATTGCATACACCTATACCCCTCCATCGACCTAACCATTTCATCTTCACCTTCTCTTTCTTCTTCCCTCTTCACCTCTGCAAAACCCATTCCCCATTCCTCGACCAACTCTGCAGAACCACCACCCTCTCCATCTCCTTCCACAGCCACCCACTCGCAATGGGGCCGCCATCACCTCCTACTTGCTTCTATTTCACTCATAGCTTCTACCACTAGAAGCTAAGTGAGAAATAAAAGGAATTAGGTTAGGGTTAGGGTTCACGAGATGGAAGAGAAGAAGCAAACATCAATCAAAAGACGAAGTGACAAGAGAGAGAGCGGATTCGAGTATGGGTTCGATTTATTTTTCATTTAATTTCTATTTTTAATTGAATTAGGGTTTGTATTTTGAGATATGTGTGCATGTATAAATAGAAGAGGGATAAGACGATTTGAGGATGCCTGGATTAGCCAGAGCATCCTTGTAGTTTTAATTTGTGTTATTTTTATGTTTTAATTCAGTTGCTAGGGTTTCATTGAAACCCTAATTCTCTGTTTTGAGTTCAACCATGTTGAGTTGTTCTTGAGTACTTAATTTACAAGATAACCCTCAATTCGTATTGCAAGTACTTTACTCTCACAATGGATGCCCCGCATCCATTGTAGTTAGGTTACAACGTATTGTTTATACCTCACTCAAACTTAAGAAATAGATGCTAATTCCCTTGACTGGTTGTGCTTAATTAGACAACCAGTGCTCCTAGGTTAGTGCCTTAGTCATTATCCGAGTTATCACTAGGAGAAACTCCTTAGATAGGAGGTAGAATTGACACCGCCCTTATCAATAACAGGACAAGAAAGCTTCAACTCAGATGAGCACACAATAGGAGTTAGAGGTAGATTTGAAGACCTTAGCAACCCCCATTGTCACTATCTTTTCCTTAGTTTAGAATCACTTTAGCTCAAACTCTGCCTATCGGAACAAAAACATCTCGTGTTACACATTGTCACTTGAAACTCGCCTAGCAAACCTTAGATCAAAATCGAGCACCACAAGTCCTTGTGGATCGACCCGTACTTGCCGCGTCTCCGATAGACGCCGTGCACTTGCGGTTTATAACATGTAGGCTTAAAATTATACACCTTTAGAGGCCTACCAAGTTTTTGGCGCCGCTGCCGGGGACTTGGCGCGTGCCCTGTTGTCATTGGCTCGCTTCACTGATTTTCAACCCTGTATATATGTTTGCATTGTAGTTCTTATTATATCATTGCACTTAGCTGTAATTTTCTCCTAGTGCATTCTTGCATAACTTAGCTTAACATCTGCATCTGCATCTGCATCTTGAGCATCTTAGTATAGCTTATCGTAACTTGTAGTGTAGTTTGTAGCATCATAGCCCTGTAGTAGTGCAACTTATCATATAGGTTTCCATTTCTGCATCTGTCATTGCACCTTCAGTTAGCTTGCATTCACTTAGTACTTATTGCTAGTTGCATAAACATCCTTTACATTCTTGCATCTGTATTGCATTTTAGCAAGCGTAACTTTTTGTTTCCCTGCCATTTTAGCTGTAACTTTCATTTTTAGTTTTTTCCCTGCATTGCACCTAGTTTGTGCATCTGTTCTTGCACTCATACATTGTCACATCTGTTTAGAGTATGTTGTAGTCTGCTCATGAGCATGTTAGCATTAGCTGTAGCTTTAACTTCTTCTTCAATCATAAGTCAGCATTTCACCAGCCCTGTAAAGCCTCACTGTTGTGCTTGCAAGCTCTATCTTTTATTTTAGCTCAATGTCTCCTAGCCTTGCTTGTTAAAGCTGTGTCTCTCTCAGCCCATTGATCGGTATATGTTGGAGCTTACATTATAAGCCCGTTAGTTGTGCCTGTCAATGCCTGTTGCTCATTTACCCTGAGCATAATCATTTGTCATAGACTGTTGCTTTGCAAAAATCCCCGTTGTGAAATTCTAGTAGCATTTTGATAATCTTGCTTTAACTTTTCAAGTTTGGGAACTAAAACTCTTTGTTGAGCTACCAGGTACTTGAGAAGTCAATCATAAACCCAAGGAAGACAAGCCAAAGGGAGAAAGACAAGGAAAGCTCGGGATTTGAGGTTAGTCGTGTATTGCCCCCGTGATTTTTTTTTTGTCGTGCTCATATGAAACCCGAAACTAGCCTCGTGAATGAGTCTGTGAATGATCTCGTGATACCCCCGATGTGGTTCTCAGTGGCCGACAAGCCTTGCCTTGCGTAACTTCAATCTCGCCCGAGCTCCAGCCCCGAGGCCGTTGAGCCTCAACTGCACCGACACCGAAGCCACATAAACCGGTGCACATAACCCAAAGTGCCGATCACTTAAAACCCGCACATACTCGTACCGCTGGCCGTGCCATTCACATAAGCCTTGTTTTTGCCAATCAGGCCGTGATTCCTTGGATTCTTCGGACTGCGCTTAACTCCAGCCCCACGAAGCCGTGAGTTGAGCCGTGGTTGAGCTGTGAGTTGTGCTCTAACTATCGGTCCCTGAGCTGATTACAAACCCTGAGCTGATTACTAAGCTGTGCTGAATTATGAGATAAAGTGTATGAGTTATGTGAATGACCTGAGCACCTGCCCTGAGCTTAACCCTCCAGCCCCCTGTAGCTGTGAGGCTTGAACTTGAATAACCAAGTTGGATGTCATTTTTAAGTTTGACCTGTTGAGCAAAGTGTGAACAATTGAGCCATAACGGAATAACACCTGAGCTCGAGTTTGACATCAACTCAGACTGCGACATCAGCTGAGTGAGTTGATGCCACAAACTCAACTGAGCTAGTTGATTTCCTCTGTCCTGCACTTTGACAAACCCTTGAGCATAGCCTGTGTTTAAGTCTACAAATTTGTGAGCCTTCTGCCACCTTGCTAGCCCCTGAAGCTGCAAGTTTTTTTTTGGGCTGTAGATGCTAGCTGAAAAGCCAACCTCTGTGCCCTGCCAGAGCTGGGCACAAGTCTTGCACAATCTGTACCAATCTCTGCACAGGACTGAGCCACAAAACTGGGCTGTAAACCTGCAACCTTCAGCCCACATCAGCCATACTGCTGGGCTGTTTACACAAACCTGGGCTGTCTGCACAAACATCAGCCTCATCTAACCTGGGCTCTGTTTCTGCACCAAACATAAGCCCACCAAAACCAAAACATCTGGGCTGTGCAGTTCACTGTGCTGGGCCGCTCCTGCCTAAGCTGGGCTCTATACGGCCGCTCACAATACTCAGCCCACATACTGGGCCATTCAATCTGGGCTGCACTTGTTCATCTGCTGGGCTGTGCACAAAGATTTCAGCCCACACCCAACTAGGCTTTGCACAATCACTGGGCTGGGCTGTTACCACAACCTGGGCTCTGCACAAATCTGAAGCCCACAAGCCAAGTTTTTACACAACCACTTGGCTTAAACGAAACTGAGCCCACAGTTCCACTAGGCTTTACACAAACCTGGGCTGTTCTGTTTTCCCAAATCCTGGGCTTCAAACAACAAATCCCAAACAAACCAAAGCCCACAAAACCAAACTCACTAAAACCAAATTGAGCCCACAGCAACCTGGGCTTCCCACATAAACCAAAGCTCCCAACAAAACCAAAGCCCAATAAACCAAATTCCCACATAAACCAAAGCCCTTTTTTTTGTTATATTTGTAAGAATGTTAATGTTTCGTACATTATCTTCATTGTATATAATCCAAGAGGGGACTTGTTAATTTTTTTCTTTCTTGAATCGGTTGAGTCTTCTTGTGCATTTTTTTGTGCTAATCCGATATGATCACCACCGAGAATGTTGGATTTTGCCTTGATTAATGAAGCTCAACCTTGCTCCTGCCGACATCCTAATTTCTTCCCTTTTCTCTTATCAAGCATAGTTCTCTCGGTATGTGACTGTTTAAAATTTTTCTATATGTCGACACATTGAGGACAATGTTTGATTTAGGTTTGGGGGTGCATTTGCATTTAGAGTTTTTAGTCTTTTATTTTATCTTTTAATTTTACAAAAAAAAAAAAAAAAAAAAAATTCAAAAATTCAAAAATTCAAAAATTCAAAAATTCAAAAATTCAAAAACTTTTTGCAAATAAAAACCTCCAACTTTTAGAGATTTTAGAGTCACTAGCATGCTTCTAGCTATGTTTACATAGAGATTCTGACCGAAATAACAAAACTTAGAAGTACCGGAGAACACAATCGGGTTCCTTAGTTGATTAGAGCGTTAAAGTTGGATTTAACCATACCTGAGGGCGAATTAGGTGTCTTGTTTAGATATTCGGTAGTAGAATTGTGATCACCCATAGTGGAGACTACCCATTTTACATCAAGTGAGGCACCAACCTTCAATTTTTGCAACTTTCTAGAAAAGTCATTAGAGTGTGTGTCACCGTACGTAAATTCCGGGTAGGAATGGTGAGCTACCCAACTTCGCACCAATTTCAAAGACTACTTTTGATCTCTTGAGTGCTAGTTTTTGTCAATCATGAGGGTGACGTCTAAAGATGAAAACTCCTTCTAAATATCGATTTGCGTTAGCATCACTCTCTCTCTCAATCAGCAAGACCCATAGAAACATATCATCGTCAGCAAGCGGAGCATCATCAGAATATGGAAAGAAAAATTGATATAGTCCAAGGTTTATGTGCAACAAAGAAAAGAAAATAGGACGAAAATTAATAAAATTTATAAAATCAAGACAATACAAGTGTGAAAAATTTGAGTGTTAAAGTCCTTTGTCCATGGAGTTAGTTGTTTCATTATTTGTATTTTATTTTCACTTTTTGTAAGTTTTAAAAAAAAAAAAAAAAAAAAAATATTGTTGTTTATTTTTGCTACCACCATGGTAAAGTAGAATTTAAAAAAAAAAAAAAGAAAAATCCAAACAACAAGGAATTGAGTATAAAAATTAAAAAAATTGTCAAGTTTTGTGAAGTTTAGAAGTTCGTCATCAACAAGTGAAGACCGAGACCGAAGATTGAAGACGTTTCTATGGTTCCTATGAGAGAGTGATATTAATTGCCGATCGGGTGAGAAGTGAGTGAGTACTCCCACCCCTTGCTAATGGTTGATTTCCTTTCTTAGAGATCATCGAAAAAGATTCTTTTTGTCCACACTTCGTGGAGTCTCCAGTTTTATTTCGGAAGGTTATCCTTCTTACCTACAACGTGTGCGGGATTTCTCTCTTTATTCCCGCCTGCACACACATGAGAGACTAAAAAAGCGATCTTTTGAGTGCAATTATCATAAAACCCTAATGGTGAGGCATAAGTTGAGACTTATGATCACAATC
Source organism: Papaver armeniacum (assembly GCA_023531295.1). Classification (NCBI taxonomy): domain Eukaryota; kingdom Viridiplantae; phylum Streptophyta; class Magnoliopsida; order Ranunculales; family Papaveraceae; genus Papaver; species Papaver armeniacum. The sequence continues at coordinate 27,465 of JAJJWW010003546.1, read as the reverse complement.
GAATCTGAATTCTTTCATATGGTATGGTTACTTCTCGCTCAAAGACTTAAGGATGAGAATGCGTTCTTTGGTAGTTCTAACTTCATGTTACTAGCATGCAGAAACTCTATGTACTCATAGCTTCTTGGAGGCTTGAGACTCTTTTACACTCGAAGTTGGAGAAGGTTTTGTGGGTACACCTCCGGTAAACCCTCACGAGACTACAACTCGTCCACTAGGGACACCTAGGGGGTTTAAAGGCTTAGTGCATACGCTAAATGCATTCGAGAGACCTGCGACAGGGGTATAGTTAGGATTTCTTATTTTCTGTTTCACTTGAGGACAAGTAAAATTCAGGTTTGGGGGTATTTGATGAGTGCCAAATAGTGCATATTTATACACATTTTTATTGGCATTTTACTCATCTTTTGCGCTTAGAAAATAGATATTATCCCAGTTATTCTCGTGTTTTCTTTGTTTTCAAGAATAAATATTTGTATTAATTAATTTTGTGTTTTTAGGTAATAAATAAAGTCCGGAGAAACTGAGGAGCTAAAGAGCGAAGAATTGGAGTCAAACATCTATGGAGCAGATAGCCAAAGCCCACGCGCGAATCAGTTGCAACCCAACAAGGAAGACATGGGCTAGAGCTACCCACGACCCAGATCCGAACCCGCTCATCCCGAGCCGTCGAGATCTCGCTTTGGCTACATCCAACGGTCGCTACCTCCACGCGCATCGAAGATCGCTGCTCCCGCGCAACACCAGTTACTCCAAGTCTTCCTCGGCCGTTCGGATCTTTTCCAGCTAAATCCAATGCTCTCGAGGCCTCCTCATCGTCCGTCGCTACACCCGCCTCACACCAAAATTGCATACACCTATACCCCTCCATCGACCTAACCATTTCATCTTCACCTTCTCTTTCTTCTTCCTTCTTCACCTCTCGCAAAACCCATTCCCCATTCCTCGACCAACTCTGCGAACCACCACCCTCTCCATCTCCTCGCCACAGCCACCCACCAGCAACAGTCCGCCATCACCTCCTACTTGCTTCTATTTCACTCATAGCTTCTACCACTAGAAGCTAAGTGAGAAATAAAAGGAATTAGGTTAGGGTTAGGGTTCACGAGATGGAAGAGAAGAAGCAAACATCAATCAAAAGACGAAGTGACAAGAGAGAGAGCGGATTCAGAGTATGGGTTCGATTTATTTTTCATTTAATTTCTATTTTTAATTGAATTAGGGTTTGTATTTTGAGATATGTGTGCATGTATAAATAGAAGAGGGATAAGACGATTTGAGGGATGCCTGGATTAGCCAGAGCATCCTTGTAGTTTTAATTTGTGTTATTTTTATGTTTTAATTCAGTTGCTAGGGTTTCATTGAAACCCTAATTCTCTGTTTTGAGTTCAACCATGTTGAGTTGTTCTTGAGTACTTAATTTACAAGATAACCCTCAATTCTGGTATTGCAGTACTTTACTCTCACAATGGATGCCAAAGCCATCCATTGTAGTTAGGTTACAACCTGTATTGTTTATACCTCAGCTCAAACTTAAGAAATAGATGCTAATTCCCTTGACTAGTTGTGCTTAATTAGACAACCGAGTGCTCGGGTTAGTGCCTTAGTCATTATCCGAGTTATCACTAGGAGAAAATCCTTAGATAGGAGGTAGAATTGACACCCTGCCCTTATCAGCCACATGACAAGAAAGCTTCAACTCATATGAGCACACAATAGGAGTTAGAGGTAGATTTGAAGACCTTAGCAACCCCCATTGTCACTATCTTTTCCTTAGTTTAGAATCACTTTAGCTCAAACTCGCCGTAGTATCGGCAACAAAAACATCTGTGTTACACATTGTCACTTGAAACTCGATCTAGCAAACCTTAGATCAAAATCGTAGCACCACAAGTCCTTGTGGGATCGACCGTACTTGCCGCGTCTCCGATAGACGCCGTGCACTTGCGGTTTATAACATGTAGGCTTAAAATTATACACCTTTAGAGGCCTACCACCTGGGCTAGCCAGTGCGTCATTTAGGTTTAATTTTGTAGTTTATTTGTTACTTTGATGTTTTAATTACTTTGGCTAGGGTTGAGATGAAACCCAAAAATCTGTTGCTAAGAGTTGTTCATAATTTGGAATTGTTCTTGATTGTGCTTTAATGCTTAGGATACATTTAATCTTAACACCTCGGTATGTTACTTTCACGGTGTATGTCATGCATCCACCGTAGTCGACTATTTCCATGTTGTGTGTGTTGCAATTCATACCTCATTGTCTCTGTGATTGATCCTCGACTAGTTGTGCCCCGAGAAGACAAACTAGTACTTGGGAGAGATACTCTAATTGCGATTAAATATCCATCTTAGGGTAAGTTTGATCATCTAAGTAGTGGAAAACCGATTTGTGATTAGTTGTACTATGATAAGACAACTAATACTAGGAATTAGTTAATCACTTTAGTTGATAGTAAGCCACCCATTGAGACCCTGGATGAATGGTAGAATTGCCATTACAAGGGACAAGAACTTTAGCAAACATTGAACTGACTTAGCTGAGATTAGGAGGTGGATTCGACACCCTAGTCCTCTCTATCTTGTTACAATCTTCTTTTACCTTAGTTTAGTTTCACTACAATTCAGCCGTATCGGCACAAATCCTCTGTTGTCACATTGTCACTCTTGAAATCAGTTTAGAAAGCCATAAGATCACCTTAAGAGCACCACAAGTCTCTGTGGTTCGACCCGTACTTGCCGCGTCTCCGATAGACGCCGTGCACTTGCGGTTTATTACAAGTAGGCTTAATTTTATACACATTCCGAGGCCTACCAGGATACATCTTAAGTCTGTTGAGGGGATTGGCAAATGCATAGACCATATTATGGAGGTTGATGATGTATACTGTGCTTGGGAAAAGCTTCTTCAACAGCTTAGGTTTTGGCTTTGCACTGCCGGTATGCACTTCCAGGCTTGGAAGAAGGAATGCAAAATTCATGGTGTTGATGCTCCTTTCAACGGACGGAATGCTAATTTTCTTATCCACAGGATTCCGAAGCCTGCAGACTTAACAAATGGTAGTGTTGTTTGTGTTAGGTTTTGTTCCGTTAAGTTCTGGAATATTCCAGAACAGGTCAGAAACATTACTTGGGTGTTTCCCAAGTTACGTGGTTTCCTAGTTGAGTCGGTTATCTATTTTAGGTAGAAAACTAACCTAGGAAGTTCTTGTGGAACAAGTTTGTGTCATCTATAAAAGTGGTCCTTAAGATCAGGGTTTGGATATCTTCTTCTTAGAAAAAAATAAACGCATGTTTGTGAGAAAAAAAAATAGCAGCTAGGGTTCTTATTGTGTGAGAGCTTTGAGTGACTAGTTCTTGTGAGGAAATCTGTGTGAGAGCTTTGAGTGACTAGTTCTTGTGAGGAAATATGTGTAAGAGTTTTTCAAGGAATTAGTGAAATCTTTTGTTTGTCGAATCGTTCTTGTTTCTTCTTAGTTTTCTATATTGTGTTTAATCGCTAGAACATCTTACTCGAGACGAACGTGTGGTAGTTTTTTTATCTTAACGGAAATACCTACTGGATTCTACAATTGGTGCAGTGAAGGTGGATAGTCGAGAAGGAGTTGTTGCGATGGAAAAGTATGGAGAATTTAAGTTTTATCGTATGAAAAGGTTTGATGGGAATTCTGATATTAGTCTATGGCAGATGAATATGAAAGATTATCTTGTCGTGCTAGATTTTGATGATGCCATAAAAGGTCCACCGATGAGGCAACATAAAAATAAAGATTCGGAAGAGGTGGAGTCGTCAGAAGATGTTACTGATGCATGGAGAAAGATGGATAAAAAGTGTTTATCGGAGATTCGGCTTCATCTCGCTAGAAAGGTGCAAGGTCATGCTGCGATCAAGGGTGCTACATCAGCAAAAAAACTATGGGATTCCCTTGAAAGTTTGTTCATGGATAAAACAATGACTAATAAGATCTTTATTAAGGGTCTTTTACATGATATGAGGATGGAAGAAAATACTCCGGTAATGGATCATATTTCTGCCTTTGATTCATTAATATCAAAGCTTGAAGCTGTTGGTGACAATTTGAATGATCAAGACAAATATCTACAGCTGATCTGGACACTTCCAGAATCATACAAGACGTTGTCACAGAATTTTATGAGTCGATCGTAGTTTACTACATTAGAAGTCTGCAACGCTTTAGCTCAAAAGAGGAGATGATGAGAAAGTACTTTTCTAAAAATATCGAATCTAACATTCGGAGGAGATGGTCTTCCATGTTGAAAAGTATAAACGCTTATCGAATCTAAAAATATCGATAAGCGTTTATACTTATCGACTTATCGACTTATCGAATCTAAAAATTAGGGGAAGACCATCTCCTCCGAATGTCAGGTTAAATATCGAATGTTATAAACGCTTTACGAATAGTTGCTGCTTTAGAGGCGGGAAAGTACTTTTCTAAAAATACTCTCTTCATCTCGTTCCATGTTGTGATACTTCCAGTTGGAAGACCATAAAACCATTCTTCTGCAGAATCAATAAAAGAGAATGGAAAAGCTCTCAGTAAAGCTCTTCCTTGATCAGTTCCAGTTGGCATCAAACTTGTCAACCTATGTTGAAACAGTAGTAAATGACGATTTGGATCGTCTCCTGGAAGCCCTTTGAACTTCGGTAACCAATGAATCAACTGAGATTTGAGCTCAATAGAATCTTCCAAGTTGACACACAATTTCTATTGATCAAACGATGGGGATATCAGATCTTTGAGTGTCCTCTTGGGAGGTGGAGGTGGTGGAGCGCCGCCATTTCCCTGGTTCCCTTGGTTTCCCTGGTTACCAGTGTTTTGGTTGTTCGTTCCGCCAACCATCTCTTCTTGTTGTGATTGAGGTTCTTGTAGTATTGTTCCTCTGCGAGTTGAAATTCCACACCTTGGGTAATCCCAACGTTTGGGTGCCAGAGATCAAGTACCTGAAACAAGATTTCAATAACAAAATTAAAAACAAAAAATAAGAAATCAAAAATTAAATAACAATCCGCTATGCCTCCCCGGCAACGTCGCCAAAATTTGGTCGGTTGTCACCCAAGCAAAAATAATTTAAGTTCTTTCATTTCACAAAAATTAAAGAACAGATTCGTTCCACAGGGAGATATGGGTTGTTATTCGTATTTGAAAACTTAAGTAAACTGGGGGGATTTTGTTGTTTTTAAAAATAATTTAAATTAAAAACAAAAGATAAAAGTATTTAAGAAATATCAGAGGAAAAAGCTGGTTAAGGAATTCGCCGTCCATCACTATATATGTTAATCAATCAAGCATTCATATTATCATTCACACACCCAGGTCACCAATAACCCTAAAGTATCCCCAATCGGTGTATATACTTCGTTACGTTTCCACAAATCAACAAATAATGCAATCGCAATTATATGAATTCTTTTCCAACAAATAACCTAATGCTTATCGCTAGAAGATTTAACTTGAGGAAAGCTTTAAAATCTATGAAACGAGTTATTCATAGGAAATACAAACACAATCGTGTTATATTCAACCTAGGCCAAGTTTTACTTGTGACTTGCTTCACGATTCACACCGCTAGTGATCACAAATTACTACTAGTTATTAGAATTCTTGATAAAATTACCTAAGACTTCTAATTAGGGATGAATAAGTTATTATGATCTTTAATTCACGACTTAAACATGCAAAACAACTCATCATATTACATGAACAAAATCATATAATTATTATGCTTAGTAAAACTTGAACGATAAACAAGAGGGTGAATGAAAAACTCAATACATTAATCAATTAACATACAGTAGTTGTGATTTTAGGTTACATCCCTAACTAATTAAAATAATTAGCTACTCATATTTGAAATTCATAGTAATCAATTCAGAGAAAATACAGAAAGCAAACTACAAACAAAGAAGAGCTTGAGCCACTGCTGCTGCTGTTTCAGTTACTGCTGCATAAGTTGAACTCCTAAAGCTTCATTTTCTCTGGGAACTTTCTGGGAACAGGTTATGGGCGTGAAAACTAGGGTGAGAAGATATGTTTTGGTTGCGGTTTGGACCTATATTTATAGCAATCGAACCCTGCAAATTCGAACCTGATAACCACACAATAATTATAAACCGCCACGAATAATCAAACGCGCTTTAATCTTCACCATTCATCTCCAAAATCGACGGCAAGAAGGGTACTTGGTGGATGTTTTGTAGGCTTTAAACTCAATCCAAATCCAAGTATATCTCCTATATTCTCTGATTTGTTGCTCAAGTAGTCGAATTTATCACAAACCCAAGTTACCAAACGGTCTTAATCTCTTGAAACGCTCCTTAATCTCCTCAATCGATCAACACATCATTGGCAGCAAACTTATCCCTTTTTCAACTGAATTTTAGGTCAAGTTTTTGGTGTTCTAAAACAATCCAAACTCCTCTAATTCGTGCCCACGTTTCCTTATTTATCTAGAACTCAACAGCACCTTTAATCCCTCCGTTTATAGCTCAAATCCACGGCCGGAAGATAGCTCCGGGACTGGTCATGAAGAAGATAAGAATAAGCACTGGTCACGACCAATGTTTCTGTCAAAATTAAATTCAAAAGGGAGGTTCCCCTTAACGTAACCAGTGGTGTTTATATCATCTGCCCATTAATACGGATCAGAGATGCATGATTTTTCTGATGTGATTTTACGAATATAGCCTTCGTCAAAAATCCACCATCAACACAAAGTAACTTGTGACCGATTACAACTCGCTATATTATATAGGCTATGACCGATTATACCATAAATCTCAACAAGTTAAGATAGGTTCTACCTTGTCATCTTATATTGGTCATTCAAAAGATATTCAATAAAGAACCTGACCAACCATGATTTTCTTTCGATTATGAAACAAGTTCATATATGTACTTCATTTAAACAAATGTTACAAAACATTGTTTCTTAGGGTGAAATCATACATATACCATGCACACATAATCAAGACTATATATACAAAGGTTATGTTGATGTCGTATTTACGAAGTTCCAAAAGATAAGCGTTTATACTTCGTAATTCAATAAATTCCTTGACACTTTGATCATAATGTTATGACCAAGTCTAGTCACTAGAGTATTATTTATATACATATTCGCATGTTATGTTTTCAATATAATCCGACTTGAAAATACGTAAGGAATGGAAACAAGATCAAGTCATATTACTAACCTCAAGAGGAAGGATGATGTTGTCGTTGTAGTCGTTACTTCTTCACATTCTTCAGGTCTTCGGAGTAATACTTGTACGTCCCAACATTCCTAGACTTTCTAGTCTATCCAAACGAAGTTGACTCTAGTATTTAATCAAGCGACTCTAGATGAGTTTTGATACTAAAATATGACAAGCAAACTTGACATATCAACGCTTAGTGCGTTCAACCGAGCTATGCTCTAATACAATATATAATTAGAAAATAAAATTTCTAGATATTTGTTATTATAGGAAAATGATCTACACACTTATTTTTGAAATTAAAATTAAAATTGAAATTTGGTATGTTTTGATATATTAATAACTTATTAATTTATCGATAAATTAATACTTCGTTAAGTTAATATAATTTAACAGTCCCAAGACAATTAATTTATTGAAGTTTTACTGTAGATGCATCCATATTACTAGCATCAGTTGTCAAGTGACTGGTAGCACCAGAATCCATATACCAAGGATTTTCCTCAAAAATGTTTGCATAAGCAAGCATATGGCTTGAATATTTAAATGAGGTTATCGACCTTGATAAGTAAAACTGATGCGATTCCAGCATTCACTAGCATCATGACCATGTGTTGATGGTGGTTTTTAACTTAGAGTTGAAATCGTAAAACCTTGCATCTGATGTGACGTCACTCTGTAAGGAAACGGTGCCGTGAGTGCTAACCTCTCCACCGACATATTTATTGAGCCGTTCAATATACTTACATGAAATTTATCCAGACCGGCGAATGTAGCAACCATCCCAGATGTTCTGTAAATTTCGGCGCCTCGCCTATATTCACTTAATATAAGTTCATTTGAATGCCTTCTATGCTATGTTCTCCGGCTGAACCCTTAATGTTGATATGGCATGACGATTTGTGTTTGTTCGTAGCAGAGTAGCACGAATTTCCAAATATCAAGGATAAGGTCTTTGCATAAGGTATTCAATCATAAAAGCATGCTGCTCTCTGGCAATGAACTTAAAAGAACTTTGTGTCAACACATAGAGTTCAATCAATTGCCTTGACTAACTTGCAGAAGTTAGGGTTTTGCGCCTCGCGCAGTATATCAGACCTTGCTTGTCGAAATTAAGCCTAGGCGAACTAGGTAATCAATCCGCCATGGATTAGCAGGTGCAAAACCTTGCCCAGAATCAGAAAACAGGGAGCCGCATCAGCAAAGGGAGGCGTGGCCATGCCTTAGGCCAACTGGCGCCACTTGTCATTGGCCACGCCCCTTCCTAAACCGGCCCTATTTCTCTCGACCAATCGTGTCGCCTCAAATTAGCCACGCGCACATAAGTTGTGGGTGGGCCCATACTCGCAGGCCCCACTTCTCATCGAACAATCAGGTCGCTCTAAAGCCGCCACACTCTCACCAGAAGTGTAGCCACGCCCATGCTTGGCCGACCCTCTTTTAATCGACCAATCAGGTCGCTCTAAAGCCGCCACACTTTCACCAGAAGTGTAGCCGCGCCTTATGTTTGGCCGGACCCTTTCCTCGGCCAATCAAGTCGCTCCAAACTTGCCACCATACATTAAAGGCCAAACGCACCCTGCCGCGCCACCATACTAACTGGCAAGCCAAACGCGCCTTACCACAACAACATATTGATCGACATGCCAACATGCCACTCTGCCGCGGTAGCATGCCACTTTAGCCTTGGCCACGCCGCCAAGCCCTAATTCTTACCACGGCGCCAAAACCTTGCCTTGGCCACGCCGCCAAGCCCTAATTCTTACCACGACACCAAAACCTAGCCTTGGCCACGCCGCCAATCCCTAATTCTTACCACGACGCCAAAACCTAGCCTTGACCACGCCGCCAAGCCCTAATTCTTACCACGACGCCAAATCCTAGCCTTGGCCACGCCGCCAAGCCCTAATTCTTACCACGGCGCCAAATCAACGCCACTGGCATGTCGCCATGCCACGCCTACTAGTATACCGCTATGCCACGCCACTGGCATGCCGCTATGCCATGGCTCCACCAGGCGCTACTATGCCAACGGCGCCACTTCGCTATACAACATGATGCGGCCATAATCGATGGCCACTCTTCCTCATGAGATGCAATCTCAGCCATCCAAGTTCGCCACTGAACTGACGGACTTGCGGCAAGTCCCAGGCAACCGGCTATGCCAGGCGCCACTATGCTAATGGCGCCACTTTGTTACACAAAAAAGATGTGGCCATAATCAACGGCCACTCTTCCTCATGAGATGCAATCTCAGCCATCCAAGTTCGCCACTGAAATGACGGACTTGCAGCAAGTCCCAGGCAACCCGCTATGCCAGGCGCCACAATGCTAATGGCGCCACTTTGTTACGCGACAAAGATATGGCCATATCCAACGGCTACCCTTCCTCATGAGATGTAATCTCAACCATTCAAGTTCGCCACCAAACTGACAGAATTGTGGCAAGTTTTAGGCGGCCGACCAAGGCAAGCCTAATAGCATCACATGATATTTTCCTATGGCAAAGTCTCTTGACTTTGACTTGCCACACATAGCAACCTGCTACACGTTTTCCACGAAAACACTCGAGACATCAAACATGTCACAAACTGGGGATACTCATCAAGGTATTGGTCTGGCGGTTTACAGCGTGCGGCGTGCAATGTGCCCATTACAAGAAAGTGTCATGAAGTAGGACAATTAGTGGTGGTGAAAAGTAACGGTGTAAACAATTCATTTCCTTCATCATGGAAGCGTAATGCGACTGATGGTTACACGAATTCACTTCCCTCATCATGGAAGCATAACGTCTGACGGTTACACGTTACTCTATTCTTCCACCACTCAATCGTTTCCACTCCTACGAGACGAGGGTACGTTTCAATATGACTTGTATAAATAGGCTTCACCTATTTTCACCAAACAACAAGTTTTGGTCGGCAACAATACAGTATCTAGAAATCACCTAGTAGCTTTCCATTCTGCTAACCAGTTCTACTTCCGATACAAGTCATAAAACAAACCACACCTTCAAAATCAACGATTGTAGTCTCAACACTCTCTTCCCTCCCCTCCCTAAGACCAACCCTTCTCCTTCACTTTGTGTAAAATCCCCTTATCCTAAAAGGAATGTTATTTAGTGGTAATCTTGTTTTTTTTTTTTCCATTTTTATCTCGCCAGTAGTAATGGCCGTTAGATTTTTGGAAGAAAAGAATCTCAAATGTTTTGGAAAGTTGATTTTTTTTGAAGCTAGGAGATTAAACTAGGAGATTAGGGTTATATCTTTCCTTTTTACAAAAATAAAGCAGCCGTTCTAAAGTTTCACTTCTTGGGGGAAAATCTTGTTTTAGCATCCGCCGGCGACGATTTGAAGAAGTAGGATGATCGATTTAGGTGCTAAAGTGCGAAATTGATAGGAGGATCTTTCCTTGCACCATCAAGTAGGTTTTTCTTACTCTTGTATTTTATTTTTATCTTGATTTAGTGAGTGTCATGTACCCCTGAACTTGGGCTTCATTAGTGGGCTTCTGAAACTTTTGTTGTTCTTACACTTCTGTTGGGCTTGTATTTTGGTTAGCATAGGTTATGTTAGTTCATAGAGTTTGTGTGAGTTAGATGTAATCCTGACTGTTGAATTGGTCAACCAGGAGTAGGCACTTAAATAACCTATCATGGTGAAAGAAAAGAAGAGGAAATGAAAAATCTTATTTTCCTTTGAAAATAATTAGGCTCTGATTTCAGAGAGAAGGTAGCTTGCTACCAAGTAATTCATCATCCCTTGTACTAGAACAGTACAATTGGTATCAGATTTCCATTCTGGGACCTAAATCATGACAGGAGGTGAGAAACACACCATTAACAGTGTTCATACACTTGCTCAACAAATTCCACTGCAATCCAAGATATCCGTGATCAATTGGCTGCTTCTGAAGCTCAATCGACCGCCAATTTCGGCCGTATCTTCGCCTCTTTCTGACATCTGTTACCTCAGGAGAAGCCATCCAAGAAACGATCGACACTGGTTCTCCTCCGGGATTCTTCGAACGGCTCTCATGAAGATCGTGAGCTGATTCACAGTTCACATCACAGTAAGTTTTCTAGAACTCCCAAGGTTGATTTTCCACGATTTGATGGAACTAATCCAAGGGGTTGGGCTCAAAAATGTGAACGTTACTTTGCTTTCCATAATTTCCCTGAATCTGAAAGAGTAGATATGGCTGCAATTCATTTTGATTCGAGAGTAGATCCATGGTTTTTAAATTATCAACAGGGTAAGCATAAAATGTCTTGGGAAACCTTTGTTCAGGATCTGTGTATTCGCTTTGAAGACGTTGCACATGACAACTATGTTGGTAGTTTTAACAAGTTATCTCAAACTTCTACAGTTGAGGATTATTTTGATAGATTTGAACACTTTAAAGCTTTTATGGTAGCTAACAATCCAACTTTGCCTGAATCTTTGAGTTTTATTAGTGGTCTGAAGGATGAAATTCGTACTACAGTTCAAATGTTTCGGCCAGAAGATACTTCTCGTGCTTTTTATTTAGCTAGAATGCAGCAGGCTTCTATGGTTACCACTCCTAAACCCCTAAAGTATTCTTCTAGACCATTTGTGCCTCCACCTATTTCTATTCCTCAGAATTCATCCCCATCCAAACCATTCTATTCTCCTGCTTCTCCATTGAGTAAACCTTCTTCTTCTTCCACCCCTTTCATTACTCATCCTTCTACACCTATTAAATCTGATCCCTCACTCCCACCTATAAAAAAGCTTACCCCTCAACAAATGAAAATTCGTAGGGATAAAGGCCTCTGCTATAACTGCGATGAGTTCTATAGGCCTGGCCATTTTTGCAAAACTCGGCTTGTTTATGCTTGTTGCTAATGAAGAGGAACTCGGTGATCGAGTGATTTATCATCCCCGATGAGCATTTGGCGATTCTCCTTCAAGTTCGGATACCACAATGGAGATTTCTTTACATGCCTTGACGGGCACTCACATTCATGACACCATTCGCATAGCTGGCATTCTCAATAATCAGCACATTATGGTTCTGATTGACACAGGCAGTACCCACAGTTTCATTGATTCTGCATTAACGGATAAGCTTGGTCTCCACGTCTCGCCTCTTTGGACATATGTTAGTCACGGTCATGAAATGGGGATAGCACCATCGCAAAGGTATATGTCGAGGTCTTCGATTGGGAAATGCGGGGCTACCACTTCTCTTGACTTACGAGCTCTTCCACTCGGTGGTTGCGACATGGTGCTTAGCGCAGATTGGTTGCGACAGTTAGGTGATGTAACCTTCAACTTTGCACAACTTAAACTCTCTTTTATGCATCTAGGGTACCCAATTACAATTACACTTTTAAGTACTTCCAAGCCATCTCTTAGTCTTATCGGTGCCACTACTTTTGATAGGTGTAGAATACACCATATTTACTATATAAGAGTTTATGCTTTCTTTGCTATTTTTCTTGTAAATTATGTATTTTACGCTTGTTTTGAGTTTTAATAGCTACTATGGAGTCACACGGAGGAAAGGAGAAGAAATCACCATATTTTAGCAAAAGGGTAAAATTGTCATTTCACCAAGGAGGGAATACTATATGGAGCCCAGCCAAGGTTAAGGGAGGTCAAAGAGGTGTCCCTTATCCAAAAGAAGGGAGTGAGAATAGCACATTTGGGGTGTACTTATGGTGGGTGTCTGAATCCACCCACACCCTAAACCCATAGACCCACACCCGTACCCGGATCCATGCCCGAATCCGCCCCATTTAACCCAGCCCTAAATCGAGAAGATTATCTTCTCCTTTCCTTTCTTACATAGCTGAAAGAAAACAGCAGCTCTGCCATTAAAATCTGAGACCAGATCGATCGAGTTTTAGAGCTGTCATTGCTAGGAGATGAAAGTTGCCGCTGTTGTGAACCAGGAGAACAGACCGAGAGACCAAATCGAGGAATTGAGAAGTAGATCGAAACACAGAAATCAGACCGAGAAGGGGAATGGGAGATTGAGACGTTGTTGCTCTCTGAGTTGAAATGAGAAGGAACCGATGGAGCTTCCGCAAAATTCAATGATGGTGAGTTTCATGGATTGATGGCGCTGACGTGAAGGTTTGAAGATGTCGAGATTGAGCTGATGAATTGAAAGTAGAGAATCGGATGGGTTGCTGCTGTGGCGATTTGAAGACATAGAGAAGAGCGAGATTCAAGTTCGAGGCGTTCTTCGCTACACAGAGATGGTGGTGGTCTTTGATGTTCGGGGAGATGAGGATGAATGTATCGAGATCGAGTGAATGTTAACTGGGTATTGTTTGGCTCAACAAGAGAGGATTATCGGTGGGTATTGGCGGTGATGATGTTGTTTTGTCAGAATTGGTTCAGCTTCGAGAGAAAGAATGGAAGGTGGAAGCCTGAGAAGGTTCAGATTGCAGGGATGAAACGATGGTGTTGACTGCAAGTATGAAATGATGCTATATTGGTACTGAATTGAAGCCATCTGAAGCAGCAATTGGGTATGAGATGAAGGCTTGAAATGGCTCAAGTGGATTCTGCAAATTCAAAGCTGGAGTTACTGATTGAGAGCATGAAATTGGTGGTGAACATTGGAGGTCAAGTTGTGTTTGCGGAGAGTGGTTGAGTGAATGGCGAGTCTTTGTGTGTTGCTAATCAGATGGAGATTGCAAGGTGAATTAGGTACTGGTGGTGCTGTTACAGGGCTGAAGAATGTATGAGTTGCAAGGCTGAGTGGCTGTGTTTAGAGCATTGTGATTGCAGGGTAGTTGAGCACACCAGTTCAAGGTGTTGTTTGTGTATGATACTCGAGATGGAATTTGTGCTAAGATTTAAATGGGTTGTTGAGGTTGGAAGAATCGGAAGAAGCCCGGGATTGTGTTGCGGTGATTTGTGGACATGACAGAGAAGTGGTTTACCGAGATGGCGGTGAGTTGTGGTTGCGGGTGGTGCTGCAACCGGTTGAGGCGCAAGGCATTGAAGGCGATGCAAAGAGATGGCCTAAGCCCGGTGGGTGTTGCTTCTATGGCGGAGAGATGGGAACCGTAGGGGAGAATATAAATGGCAGGTGGTGTGTAGAGTTGGCGGAGGTGCAACAGATGAGGACATCTTGGGTCAGTAGTCATGAACACAATCACGACCATCTTGGTAATGAACTGCCAAGGCAAGTGCAAAATTGCAGTGGCACGATGCGGACCGAGCCGGATCATTGACTCGTTTTGACTCGGCAGTTGACCCGAGTTGGATCGTTGACTAACGGTTTGACTTTTGACCGTTATCTCTAACGGTGGAGTGACGGAATATTCCGTCGAATATTCCCTTGACGGAGAAAATTTAGGTGGCCGTCGGCGATTATTCCTACTGGATTCCTACCATAATCCCGATTTTTCTAAAGCGAGCAAAAATTCCAGAATTTTCTATGGACTTCTCTCATGGGTGTGAAGACTTGGGCTTAGAATTGGATGGAGAATTGGACTCAAATTTGGAAAGAGAAGATGGAAGAATTGAGAAAAGCTTGGATTTGGAAATTGAATTGCAAAAGGAAAAGGATTCTAATCCTTGGAAGATTTGGAGAATATTGAAGCCTATAAATAGAGAAGTTTTACACATCTTTTACATATCTTTTACACATCTCTACATATCTTTACACACACAACAATTCTTTTCTTTTCTTATTCTTTGTGTGAACTCTTTAACATGAGTAGCTAATTTTATTATTGATTGAGGATGAATTCCTAGTTCTTAATATGATTTGAGTTTTTGTTTTTAATTCTATCTTGAAGTTTTTCACATGATTATCGTTTGTTTTTACTAATAGGAATGATCTTAATGACATTCATGATTGATTGATAGATTGTTTAGAATGCATGCTAAATTGATTTGTTAGTTTAATCTAAATCTAGTATAAGTTAGGGAATAAGTAATCGTTCTCGACACTTTACACAAGTAGAAAACACGAGACCTTGCGGAGGGATTCCATGGAGCAATTGTGTGTAGAAACAACGCTAGAAAGTGAACCAAGCGAACCGAGTTTAACTACTAGTACTAAACCTAAATTCATAGATCTTAATGCATTCGGGAATTACATCTTGTAAGCGAACCTCAAGGTGGTTCTTTTGAATAGAATCGATAACTAAGCGGACTGTTACTCGGTGAAATTAGGGATTTTGGGGCTAGCTAAGCGGACCTGCTATCCTACGGTTGGTGATAATCTCGTGACTAATAACAAGTAGAAGAGAACATAACTTTAATCATTGTTTCGTAACGAAGAAGGATTCCTTGATCTTGTCTCTCTTATTGCTTTCAACTTTATCTTTTAATTGCTTTGTTTATTTTCTTTTGCTTTTACACCCCCTTTCGTGACAATTTTTATAACTAGAATCTCGTGTCCTATGTGGGATCGACCTTGACTACCCTATATTACTTGTTAATTAGGTAGTAAAGTATTAATTAATTTGATTGCACCTACGACACGCATCAAATTTTGGCGCCGTTGCCGGGGAGCAGCGGATGATTTTAGTTGTTTTTTATTTTTCTTTTTGGTTTATTCTTGCTTTGTTAGATTCTATACCATATCTAACTTAAGTTTTTGAATCTTATTTCAGGTGCCGGTTTTCCATGTACGGTGGACAAGAGCAAGCATATTACAACAATCAATACGGTTTTCAACCTCAACATTATGACAACTTCCAACCATCCTTAGGATACAATCAAAACCAATCTTTTGGCTATGATCAAATTCCTACAGAACCTTATGGATATTCTCATACATATCAACAACCTTATGACGGGTATGTAAGTGGACAATCACAAGGATGGGAGGATAGTTTTGTTTATGATCGTAAATTCTCTAGTTTTGCGAGATAAGATGTCTGCCATGATTGGGGATCTTCAACAAAAGTTTCAAGAATCACATCGAGAAATTCAAAGGAATTCGGAGAAAATATACGAACAAATTAACCAACCTTTGGAGACTTTTGATGACGCTAGTGTAGCTTACTCGAGCCTTGATCTTAATAATGATCAAACACCTATTCAAAAGGTAGAGCTTGAGGAAGATGCATTTATTGCTTGGAAAAATTTCTTAGGGAAAGATGGGAGTCGGCGGAAGTGTATGAACGTTGAAACGATGAGGAAGTTATTCCAACTCCGGATCATAATAACGATCCTTCACCTATTCAAAGGAGGAGTTTGGATATCACTTACCTATTGTTGTAAACGAAAATAACACCCTCACAAAAAGATCTTACAATTTATACCGAGGAAGATTATATGAGGGAAGAATGGCCCGATTCCGATGATGAGAATGTTGAAGAGATGATGCTAGAGGATGAAACCACATTCATTGATTTTGTGGAAGACCCAATTGAACTTGCGAATGATTTTAATGATGCCGAGACTTTGGTTAAGGTAGAAAACGACGAAGAATGGTTGCAAGGTTTAATAGAGGACCACGATATACAAGAGGTAAGTAATTCACTTGAATTTTTTAAGGATGAAGAGGATTCTATAATACAAGAGATTGTGCAAGGTTTGTCTAACCCTTTGCATATTGATTCTTCTCCTTTACCTCTTATTGGTTTGAATGTATGTGCTTCGAAAGTATTTTTGGATGATTTTGTTTCTAGATATCCACCATTGGAAACACTTGATGCTAACACTATGCAGGTTTGCCGAGAAGAATACATGGAAGTTCCAAAATTCTATGCTCTTTATACACTTCCGAGTGTGGAAAAGAATAAGTGTGGGGGAAATTTCTATCGGGCGATAACATCATTATTATTTTCTTGTGCTAACATTTGTATGGAGTTATTGTTTGCAAAACAGGTATTATGGGTGGATCCTCAAATTTTCAGATTGTTAGTATATTGGGAATGAATCTTGCAAGAGCTAAGTCGGGCCGTCGACTTTAAAACAAGCGCTTAATGGGAGGCAACCCATAGGTTTTGTATTTCTTATCCTTTTGCTTTTTATTTTTGTTATTTCTTTTTCTTGTTCCTTATCATGTTAAAATTTCCCACCTTGACTTTACTAGGAGGATTCAATTACATTGAGGACAATGTAAGGTTTAAGTGTGGGGGAGTGGTTAAGCATGTATTTAAACAAAAAATTACAAAAAAAATTAAAAATTTTGAAAAAAAAAAAAAAAAAAAAAGTTTTTTCATAAAAACTCCAACTTTTAAAGATTTTAGAGTCACTAGCATATTTCTAGGTATGTTTACATAGAGATTTTGACCGACATAATTGAACTTGGAAATGTTAGAGAACTACATTCGTATTTCTTGCTTGTTTGAGTGTTAAATAATGGATTTAATCATGTCGGTGATGCGAATTTGGTGCGGGGAGAAGGGCATTATTGTGAGTTGCTTGATCAATCATTAGTGGAGACTACCCGTATTCATATCATGAGAGGCACCGACCAGAATTCTTCCATCTACTAAAGAGCTTTCTTTTGAGTGTGTGTCACCGTACGTTAATTCCGGGTAGAATGGTGAGCTACCCAACCTCCCACCAATAAAAGCACTACTCTTTGATCTCTTGAGTGCTAATTTTGTCAATCATGAGGGTGACGTCCATGGATGAAAGCCTCCTTCTTGTAGTTCGATTTGCAGTTAGCACCATTCTCTCTCTCGACAACAACGGATCCATAGAAACACATTCATCATCAACAATGAGCGATATCAAAATCTACAAGAAAAGTTGGAAAAGTTTAAGGTTTACAAGCAACGGAACGAGAAAAAGAGCAAATTTCAAACTCAAGTAAAGCAACATACAAAGAGCGGATTTCACATATATGTTGAGGACTTACAATACAATGAGGTAATTTTATATCCAAGTATGAAGACTTATTCATGAAAGCGAAGAAAATTAAAAGGTGAGAATTTTTGAAGTTTATGATTTCAAGACGATACAAGTTGTGAAGAATCAAGCGGTAAATACTTCTTCCACGGCCATGGTTTATTTTGTATTTAATTTCTCTTGTGTTTCAATTCAAAAAAAAAAAAAAAAAAAAAAAAAAAAAAAAGAGAAATATTTGTTCTTATTTAATGAGCCGTGGGGAAGGAAAATCTATAAGAAAGTTTCAAGCGACAAGGATTTAAGGTAAAGGTTACAAATTGTTATGGATTTATGAAATTCAAGAGTTTATCATCAATAGTTTAAACCGAAGACGAAGGAGATCAAGACGAGGAGCGGAAGACGTTTCTATTGAATGCCGTGAGAGTGGTGTTATCATAATTGGCGATCGGATGTGAAGGTGAGTAAGTAATCTCATCCTCGATAATAATGGTTGATTTCCTTTCTTAGAGATCGTCAGAAAAATGGTTTTTCAAAATATTAAAAGATGTGGGTTTTTAAAAAATATTTCGGAAGTTGTCCTTCCCACCATTCAACTTGTTGCGGGATTTCTCTCTTCATTCCTACTGCACACATGTGAGAACCATAAAAAGCTGTCTTTTTGAGTGCAATTATCATAAAATCCTTTTTGGTGAGGCGGGTCGAGCGAAATGCTTATTGATCGTTTCTCAAACACGCGTTCTCTCATTATGGTGTGGTTATTTCTCACTCAACATTTAAGAATGAGAATATGTTCTTTAGTATTTCTAACTTCTTATTACTAGCATGCGAAACTCTATGTCCTCATAGCTCTTTGGATGCTTGTGATGCTTGAACGCTTTGAAGTTGTGAGTTTTTAGTTTGATTTGCTCGAGGACTAGCAAAGTCTAAGTGTGGGGGAATTTGATAGGTGTAGAATACACCATATTTACTATATAAGAGTTTATGCTTTCTTTGCTATTTTTCTTGTAAATTATGTATTTTACGCTTGTTTTGAGTTTTAATAGCTACTATGGAGTCACACGGAGGAAAAGGAGAAGAAATCACCATATTTTAGCAAAAGGGTAAAATTGTCATTTCACCAAGGAGGGAATACTATATGGAGCCCACCAGGTTAAGGGGAGGTCAAAGAGGTGTCCCTTATCCAAAAGAAGGGAGTGAGAATAGCACATTTGGGGTGTACTTATGGTGGGTGTCTGAATCCACCCACACCCCTAAACCCATAGACCCACACCTGCATTCTGCCGGATCCATGCCCGAATCCGCCCCATTTAACTCCAAACCCTAAATCGAGAAGATTATCTTCTCCTTTCCTTTCTTACATAGCCGAAAGAAAACAGGCTCTGCCATTAAAATCGAGACCGGATCGATCGAGTTTTAGAGTTTGTCGTTGCTAGGAGATGAAAGTTACTTGCATTTATTGTGAACCGGGAGAACAAACCCAGAGACAAATCGAGGAATTGAGAAGTAGATCGAAACACGAGAAATCGGGGAAGGGAATGGGAGATTGAGACGTTGTTGCTCTCGAAAGTTGAAATGAGAAGGAACCGATGGAGCTTCCATTAGATTCAATGATGGTGAGTTTCATGGATTGATGGCGCGTGAAGGTTTGAAGATGTCGAGTTGGTGATGAATTGAAAGTAGAGAATCGGATGGAGTTCTTTGTTGTGGCGATTTGAAGACATAGAGAAGAGCGAGATTCAAGTTCTCGAGGCGTTCTTGCTACACAGGAGATGGTGGTGGTCTTTGATGTTCAGGGAGATGAGGATGAATGTATCGAGATCGAGTGAATGTTAACTGGGTATTGGTTGGCTCAACAGAGAGGATTATCGGTGGGTATTGGCAGTGATGATGTTGCTGTCGTAATTGGTTCAGCTCAGAGAAAGAATGGAAGGTGGAAGCTGAGAAGGTTCGGTGCGGGGATGAAACGATGGTGTTGACTTGCAAGTATGAAATGATGCTATATTAGTGCGGAATTGAAGCCATCCACGGCAATTGGGTATGAGATGAAGGCTTGAAATGGCTCAAGTGGATTCTGCAAATTCAAAGGTAGATTCTGATTGAGAGCATGAAATTGGTGGTGAACATTGGAGGTCATTTGGTTTGTGTTGCGGGCTGGTTGAGTGAGCGGAGTCTTTGTGTGTTGCTAATCGAGATGGAGATTGCAAGGTGAATTAGGTATCGTGGTGAATTACATTACGGGGTTGAAGCATGTATGAGTTGCAAGGCTGAGTGGCTATGTTTAGAGCATTGTGATTGCAGGGTAGTTGAGCACACCAGTTTAAGGTGTTGTTTGTGTATGATACTCGAGATGGAATTTGTGCTAAGACAGAAATGGGTTGTTGAGGTTGGAAGAATCAGAGAAGAAGCACCGGGATTGTGTTGCGGTGATTTGTGGACATGACAGAGAAGTGGTTTACGAGATGGCGGTGAGTTGTGGTTGCAGTGGTCTTGCAATCGGTTGAGTGCAAGGCATTGTAGGCGATGCAAAGAGATGGCCTAAGCCTGGTGGGTGTTGCTTCTATGGCAGAGAGATGGGAACTGCAGGGGGAGAATGTATAAATGGCAGGTGGTGTGTAGAGTTGGCAGGTGCAACAGACAGGGACATCTTGGCTGTAAGCTGCGGAAACACAATCACAGCCATCTTGGCTGTGAACTGCAAGGCAAGTGCAAAATTGCAGTGGCACAGTGCAGGTGAGCTGGATCATTGACTCGTTTGACTCAGCAGTTGACCCGAGTTGGATCGTTGACTAACGGTTTGACTTTTGACCGTTATCTCTAACGGTGGGTGACGGAATATTCCGTCGAATATTCCCTTGACGGAGAAAATTTCGAGGTGGCGGCGGCGACTATTCCGGCCGGATTAAGCCATAATCCCAATTTTCGAGCAAAAATTCGAGAATTTTCTATGGACTTCTCTCATGGGTGTGAAGACTTGGGCTTAGAATTGGATGGAGAATTGGACTCAAATTTGGAAAGAGAAGATGGAAGAATTGAGAAAAGCTTGGATTTGGAAATTGAATTGCAAAAGGAAAAGGATTCTAATCCTTGGAAGATTTGGAGAATATTGAAGCCTATAAATGAGAAGTTTTACACATCTTTTACATATCTTTTACACATCTCTACATATCTTTACACACAACAATTCTTTTCTTTTCTTATTCTTTGTGTGAACTCTTTAACATGAGTAGCTAATTTTATTATTGATTGAGGATGAATTCCTAGTTCTTAATATGATTTGAGTTTTTGTTTTAATTCTATCTTGAAGTTTTTCACATGATTATCGTTTGTTTTTACTAATAGGAATGATCTTAATGACATTCATGATTGATTGATAGATTGTTTAGAATGCATGCTAAATTGATTTGTTAGTTTAATCTAAATCTAGTATAAGTTAGGGAATAAGTAATCGTTCTCGACACTTTACACAAGTAGAAAACACGAGACCTTGCGGAGGGATTAGTGGAGCAATTGTGTGTAGAAACAACGCTAGAAAGTGAACCAAGCGGCCGAGTTTAACTACTAGTACTAAACCTAAATTCATAGATCTTAATGCATTCAGGGAATTACATCTTGTAAGCGAACCTCAAGGTGGTTCTTTTGAATAGAATCGATAACTAAGAGGGACCTGTTACTCGGTGAAATTAGGGATTTTGGGGGCTAGCTAAAGCGGACCTGCTATCCTACGGTTGGTGATAATCTGTGACTAATAACAAGTAGAAGAGAACATAACTTTAATCATTGTTTCGTAAACGAAGAAGGATTCCTTGATCTTGTCTCTCTTATTGCTTTCAACTTTATCTTTTAATTGCTTTGTTTATTTTCTTTTGCTTTTTACACCCCCTTTGCGTGACAATTTTTATAACTAGAATCTCGTGCTCCTCGTGGGATCGACCTTGACTACCCTATATTACTTGTTAATTAGGTAGTAAAGTATTAATTAATTTGATTGCACTTACGATACGCATCTGGTCAAATAGTGACTAAAATAGAATGGTTTAGTCTTCACATACCCGACAAAGTTATCCAAATATCTTCATCGATCTTCAGTCTACAAGGGTGATGTTTGATACTTAACTACAAATTATAACCTAGTTCGAGACTTGACTTAATAGACTAGAAATCAAGATATAGTTTTGATCATCTAACATTGACAACAAGCTTGAGATAGAAAAACTTGTGGGTTCAACCGATCATTGCTCTAGCAAGTATATTCAACACGATTCTTGATTTTAATAATGATCAATCACTTATTCAAAAGGATGAAATTGAGATTAGATACACTAAAATTATCAATGATGAAACATATGTTATTATCTATGATAAATAACGATGATTGTGAAAATACATCATTTGAACCAACTCATCATAATGACATCCCTGGGAGTACAAGTGGAAGCTCTTTTGTGTAAACCTTTCGTATGATGATGAGGAATATAATATTTTTGAGAATGAAACCGCATTGACTAATATCGTGGAATACTCAAGCTTTCCAAGGATTATAATCATAATGTTGATGTCGAGATTTTGTTTGAGGCGCGAAACTACGAATTTTTTTTTAAAAGAGTTTGATAGGAGACCACGATACACATGAGGGAAATAATTCATTGGAGCTCTTTAAGAATAAAAATGATCCATAATACATGGGCTAATGAAAGTTTTTTCTAATCCTTTGCATAATTCTATATCTTTTGATCCTCTTCATTTAATCAAAGTAGTTTCGAAAGAGTCATCAAGCCAACTTTCGAAAATACCTCACTTAGGATTATGCGCTTCAAAGTTTTAACAGATTATTTGCTTCTAAATATCTAGCTCGAGGAATCACAAAGTCCGAGACGAAGAGAACTTTGTGATTTCTATCTATTTCATTCCCGAAAGAAATTACTAAAACCTCGATAATCGAAAGAACAAGATCGGGATACACGAACTATCAAGGTAAAGATAGTCGGACCTGGCTTTATGAGTTCCTAAGCTGGTATTTAAGTCGTAAACTAATGGTGTTTCTTGAGAAACTAGTTCATAGAAGACACCTCATAAACAAATGATAATAAGCAAATGCTGTGTGATTGTCCTGCTATTTGTCTCTGTCAGACATTCAAGACTAGGGTTACTTAAAATTCAAGCTAAGATAACTGTATATCTGGCCAAACACTTCCTCTATTTAGATGATCTCTGTTTTGAGTTCTTGCTATAAGAATATACACTATGGTCCAGAGACGTAAATCAGATATAATGATGGGCCACTAAAATTAAATATGCCTAGAACTAATAAAGTATAATCTTACGTGTTCATTTAAGCATGTAGTAGCAGATTTCCACACTACTCCCTAACTGATTTAGCTTAATTAATCCATCGTGAAGATGTAAGATCAAGAACACAATTTATCAATTCATGAAGTGTTTACACAGAAAATAGAATTACACTTAGAAGTTAAAACACTCTTAAACTTTCTCTCTCCTAATGACTTGCCTAACCATTCCAAAAAGATCTCTCTTCTTACAGACTCATTTAGCCCTTTATATAGGGTAATACATATCGATGACAAAACTAAGCTCCCCTTTATTTTCTGGGAATGTCTCATAAGTGTCGCAGATGCACAAACATTCACTCTCCGCTGACACTTCTTAACCTCGCCTGTGCCTCACGGCCTTTATGTTTTGCCTCATGTTATTCATTACATGGCTGCTTATTTTAGTTCCTCGATCCTCACGATCACCGCTGCTCATTAATCTCGCGAGCCTTGTATCATGAGCATGATCCTACATCTTGCCTCTTTTCCTTGAATATTGCTTGAAGAGCGATTTTGAAGGAAAAATTCATTGTTGTCATATTCCTTGGTTTCAATTAAGGTGAAGGAACGAGCAAAAGAATACTTTCCTTTAAAAGTACGTACTTATTCTCTATTCTTTGCAAAGTTCCGAAACTTCTTTGAGATATATACGGGTATCGTCCTCCTCCTTATATTTCTCCCCGCGAAGGGAAGAGTATCATGAGATTCTTACAATATTGTTTCCGCGATCGCTTATCTTTATCTGCTTCTTGCTTTGTACTTTTACACGGATTTTGATTATTAATGTGTCTTTTCTGACACGTTTCTTTCAACCGCTTATTTTTGACCATTCATGTCTCCTTCGCATTAAATGACCTTTGTTTTTCTTGAGGATCTTTTCCCTATATATAGTTTTCTTTTCCTTCCTTTTCATCCTTTTTAGTTTCTCTCCGCAACTTTTCTTTGACTCTCTCCTTCCGCAATTTGCGCTCCCGCTACCAAATCTTTTTTCATCCTTTCTTAGCTACTGATCTTAATCTCCAATCTTCCATCCATTCCCATACCGATAAATGGCTTTCCTCGCAGGCATACAAAACTTCTTTGAAGAAGTTCAATGTAGGTTGCTCGAGAAGGGTTTTTTACCCACAACCATTCCCCGATCATGAACCTTCATCTATTCTTTCGCACAAATTTTCTCCTCGATCATCAATGTGATGATCAAAAGATTATAGTCTCGCTCGTCAGCTTCGCGGACTTCCTATTCCCTTGTACAATCCTGAGCGCTGCCTTTATTTTATGAAATTTTTGCCCATGAAAATTCTCCCGGGCTGCTTATCAATTAAGTGGCGATTAGAGGTCTGCTACCGATGCTTGAGTTCGGCGAGTCGCTAGGTGTGCAAAGGATCTTTTATACTCTAACTCCCGGGAAATCCCAAATTCGCAGACTTGGAAATAGATGCCGAGAAATACACTCGGGAAATTTTTTTGAAAATTACGCAAAGGATAACTATGGTGAATGCGAACTCACTGGGCGTTCGCCCTCAAGAAAAGGATAATGTCTCTCGAAGATAAATTGCTCATGCAGATATTGATTGGCACCCTCGGTAATAATACTACTCCTCGCCACTCCAAAGATGAGAAATGGTGGGTTGTACCCTTGATTTTAAATGGTCCTTATATCGCGGGTCCGCGACGTTCTTCCCGCGAATCTCGCAGTGTATCATCCTTTTGGAATTCAAATGGCCTCGAGAAGAAGAAAGAGGTATGTTTCCGACTTCAAATTTGGCTTTCAGAATTTCTTTCTATAATTGTCGAGTTTGTGAAATCTTCGTACAGCTGTGCTGAGAAGAAGTTACAAAAGGATCCGTTTGAGGATACTCCGACATTGTTTCGATCGGCTTACGAGTGAAGAAGAATCACTTCCTTTCTTCTTATTTAAAACAATATTGTTGCCTCTCAAGTTTATCTTTACGCGTATGGTTAGGTTGGAGTCAAGAAACTATTGCTGCAAGATTAAAAAGTAAGGGTAAAAACTGCCGCCGTAAGGTAAATCCTCCGCCCCTTAACTAAGAAGCGAAAGGTCCAATCCTCTTCGCCTTAGCTCAAGCTCCGAATCTTCTCGACGAGGATAAATTCATGACTAATCCTTCTCTCGCCAAGAAGATTTCGCCGACTGGCTTTTCTATGGATCGCTTATCTAGCATCTTCTCCGATCAAGCTTCAAGGAATGGGAGATGCTCCCTAGCTTTCTTGCGGGACTTCGCAAACGTGCGTAATGCTACTTTATTAGGGAGGGGCAATAATTCTTCAATGGAACCTCTAGAACTCGTATCTCCCACTTCTTGAATGCACTTTGATCTTTGCATGTATGCGCCAGATTACACTTAAATTTTAAATATATATATTAATGATTTTTATCTTTTAGGTTGGAAGAACTTTCTTTGTAGTTGCTCGCATCTCTAAAGAAACGCAACAATCTTGAAAAGAAGAATTTGGTAATTGAGTAAGTAGTATTCAAGAATTAGAGATCGAGTCACACATCTCGCGATAAAGACGAGAGAATTAAAGAACACTGACCTGACTAAAGGATAAGGTGTTCACTTTCTAAACGCCAATCAAGCAACTTTATGGTATAAAATTTTACCTCCTTTTACTATTTTTATTTTATCGGTCGCATATTGCTACCTAACTTATTACTTTCGCAGATGTATATAATCTCTCCGATGAGGCTATTCTTCTCCATACATTTCCCGATCCTATGGATAATAATCTTCTTCTCGCTCACCTCAACAACTCTTTAAGTAGTTCATCGAACAAAATTAACTCTCTTTCATTAAATGAACTTCAGCACCAAATATCGTCTTTTAGAAATTGAGCATAGATCCGGTTTAAGTGCTGCCAACCAATTTAAACGAATGTTTCTCGAGTCCCATAAAGAAACCAAAATTTTGAGGAAGAAAATTAGTGACCATATAGATGATAAAGATCGCATTGCTAATAATGGTGCACAGTGCATTAGCAACATTTCAAAAATCTCTCCTTGAATTACAAATTGAGCGAGATGAATTGCTTCGCTGAATTCCTTGCTTAGTGAGCGAGAAGATCAAATTCGTTCTCTCCTTGTTATAAACAAGGATCGACGAATTCGCTCGGGCTGCGAAAGTTTTAGATAATGCCGAAATAACCTAGGTGTTGATGTTAGTCTTCACGCCGAGCATACTTCCTTGGTTAAAGATATGATATCCGACAGAGAAGGTTGCTTATTATACCTTATTGCTTCTTATTTCGTAGTATTGCTTGTAAATTGTTAACTTGTTATTTCTTATTTGCAGAATCCGAGAAGAAGCTTCGTGTTAGAATTAGAGAGCTTGAATCGAAAAGAACAACTCGCCGGAATTTTCCAACGAGAATTGAAGAACTCGAAACCGAAAAGAACAACTCGCAAAGAATCTCTCCCTTCGCGAGAATAGATATTCCAGAGTTGAAGAAACAATTTCTAACGACAAGTGGAGAACTTTAGCAATGATGTCGTTCGCTTTCGCAATGGAGGCATGGAGTATGTTTGTAAGGACCACAATATCCCTCTCGCATTCATATCCCCGTCTCCTTGAAAAGGTTCCCGAGAATCGCCTGTCTCGGACGTTTCGATAGCGAGGTCGGCGAAGAAGAAAATTCTCGCGATGAGAATAATCGATCGAAGAATCGATGAAGAAGAAGAATCGCCAAAGAGATAACTCTTTTTGTTTTCTTTTCTCGCTTGTAATATCTCGTACATTTCGTATTCTTATTATAGTGTATTTCTTGGATTTTTCCCCTCCGAATTCAATCTTCACTTCCCCTTTTTTGGTAGTTCTTCCTTGTAATATAATTGGCTAACATTATTGATGTATAACTCTTTCATCGAAGATGAATAACAATATTTCATCTTTTCCATTCCCATACTTGCCTCTCGTTATTTATCTTCGATGGAAGATTTTAGTTGTCATCATGTATGTTGTTGAATAATTATTTTATTGTTATTGAAATATATCGTTGCGACAAGGTCGCAAGCCGCCTTTACACTTTCATGCAATGGCCCATTGACCTTGCCTTATCATTTTTGTGTGGTCTTCCAAGTCGACCTCCCTAATTGTAGG